>LOEQ01005545.1:74472-85697 GCA_001685075.1 Bramus lutescens | reverse complement strand
TCTTTCTTTCTTTCTTTCTTTCTTTCTTTCTTTCTTTCTTTCTTTCTTAAGAATTTGGAAAATACAGTATCATCCCAAATTAAATTTCTAACTCCTCAGTTACCTTTAATGAGACCCTAATGATTCAGTTATTTTTAGCTTGTTTGAATATTCCTTTCATGTTCCTTTTACTGAGTATCCACCATCTTTTGCTTTTGAAGCATATAGTAAGGAGAGATTTATGCTATTGTATAAAATAACTGGAATATTACAATGCCAGTTATTTCTGCAATTGTATTTAATTTTAGGAAAGGTCTGAAGGTATTCTATAAAACAAAGGTTATAGGTTTCATTTGACTTGGATTATTTTTATGAGTTATTTAACAATAAATACATCATCTCTTTCTTTTGATGTCACCTCTTCTTTTTTTTACATTATGTACAGTGTGAACATATCTGGGAGCTCCTTGAAGGTAAAAGGAAGTTGGTGATTTCCTTGATATCAAATGTCTCATATTTAGCAAAAAATAATTAAAATGTGTTAGTTGATTAACTGATTCAGAACTACATCTTAGTCAATAACAAACAGAGCTGTAAAATTATATACTCACTTGTAGAAGAATTAAACTCAATTATTATTTCTCAACCAGCATCCCATTTTAAGGTAGAAAAAAGACCTTAATTTAAAGCTTAAGATGTTGAGATAAATACTTCAAGATCCTCCTAATAGAAAAACCTTCTTAATAGAACCCTAACAGCGTAGTATACAGTTTCAATGATTGCCAAACACCATTACATAGAATTTATAAGCTCCAAACAACCAATGGATGCAGCATACACCAGGTGAACAGAGAGCTACATAATCAGACTATATTGTATGAAAAAAATATATTTTCAATAAAAGAAAAAATTGAATAACAAATTAAAACTCTCCCTAGGAAAATATTTTTATTAAAATAACAGTTTTTGCTGAAAGATTATTGATACATATTAAATTTCAGGCTTTGGAGGGTCTTATGAATTTTAATTACATTTTGTATATTCACTAACTGAACTGTCCACTGAAATAAAAACAAAAATGATAACCTTAATTATACTTAAGACATCTGATACTACTTGACAAACTTAAGATTTTCTCTTCTCTTTTTTTTCTTATGGTTCCTTTGGCTTAAATAAAGAACAAAACATACAAAAAACCCTATATATAAATTTAAAAGAAAATGAAAAGAATAGGATGCAAGAGAGAGGCTATCAACTTGAAAGTGATGTGGTTAGAGGGAAGGTACTAGGAAGGACTGTAGGAAAGAAAGGGTCAGATAAAGTAATATTACTCTATTTCAATTTAAAACATATTTTAAAATGAAAACACAATCCCAAATTGTCAACTAAAGTACAGGCCAATGACTTGAACAGTAGTACTCAAAAGTAGAAAAAATTAGCTCATAAATATTTTTTAAATTGCTCAGTACCCTTAACTATCAGGGAAACACAAAGGATTTGGCAATTTCATCTCACACCAGCCTGAAGAAAGTCTGAAGTGTCTTTTTCCCACAAAACAATTGACAATGAATACTGGCAAGGATTCAGTGAGAAAGAAACCCACTTTTACTGTATGGCGAGTAAACAGACTGGTATAGCTGCTGAGAAAATAAATATGAAAATTTCTTAAAAAGCTCAAGCAAAACCATAATATTATTTAGTTTCCTCACTCCTGAATATTTAACCAAATAACACTGTCTTCCACTATAGAAATACTTGAATATACAGAAATTGAATCAGACTAGTCTTTAGTTGGATAATGAAACTGTGACACATGGAGAATGGAATTATTCAACCACAAAAATATAAAATTATGCATTTTGCACAAAAATGGAAACCACTGAAATGTATATTAAGTGAAGCAACAGAAACCCAGAAACTCAAATTTCTCTAATATTTGAATCATAGATTTTATTATTCTATACTTATATTGCATGCATATACACCATTATACCACTATCTCAGTATATTTTATTGGAGTGAGTCAGGAGTGGCCTGACGAGAGGAGTGAGGCAGGTTTTATGGGAGTGTAGTGGGGAGGGCAGTAGACACATGACAGCAAAGCAGAAAAGGGAACACTGGAGCTGAAAGGTGCAGTCAGGAAGAATGTCCAGGGAGGTGCAGGAGCCAGAAATCAGGCAAGAGGAGGTATGGAAATGAGACAAGGAAACCTGTCTCTTTTTATGCTAATGAAAATAGCACAAAAATACAAACGTTTTTCTTTCCATTTCCTATTAACCATTCTCAGAAATTTCCACGTTTAACTCATTTTCAGAAAAAAAACATGAAAAAAATAAAACAGGCTCTTAGTGTGGAACTTTGTTATAAAAGACAGGTATTCACACATATAGATATTAAATTTAGAGCCAATGACTTGTGAAGAAAAGCCATATCCAATTTTCTTTCCTGACTTCAAAGACAAGTAAAGAGAGAAATTATAGCAACAACAACAAAAAACCAAGTAGCTAAAATATTCTATATACCCATGCTATTAGAAATTTCACAACTACACTATTGTCATCTAAAATAAAGTTTCTCTTGGGAATCCAGGTGCAGGTGGTGTGACAGCGATTCTTAGAAATGCAAGACAACATCCACACCTTTAGAGGTCCTCTTATAGTGCAGTTTTCAATCTTTTCCTCACTATTTCTGAGAATGTGCAGCTGCAGCTGGCAACATAACAATAGCTCAGCCTACTGTTGTCTATTTCTGGATTTAGAATCAACAAAGAAATAATTGGGAAGACTCACAATAGAGTGCATGCAATAGCTATATATTTACAAATTAATATGAAGCTATTTATTTCAAACACCTAGAGATGTGGTTAAGCTTGCAGCATTCATTATCAGTTTTGTAAGATTTTGATGATTTGACTAATTTGTGACAGCGTTTTTATTATTTTTTAATTCATAAGTATTTCAGCATAATATATTTTAAATGAACTTATTCATATGAGTGCATATAACAACTGTTAATAATGGTCACTAAAAATAAACAGCATTTATTTGGAAAAGACAAAGGATTTTTTCTTTGAAGCACTAATAATTCTTAATAAATTTGAGAGTTATGTGATTTTATATATTTATTGACATTGGGGAAGAAAGTTTTAAAAAGGCAGTAAAACCCCATCAAATAACACTTTTATGTTCAATTTTTCTTTTGAGCTATTGTTATTCACTGTTACAATAATAAGCTTCTCTGATCAAAGTTGAAAGGGACAATAATCTGTGGCTACAATTCATTAGAAATCATGTTACTACTATATCCATTTAGCAGAATGGTTGCTGATCCTCCCCTAGGCCTCTTATGTGTGTAGTGTCGGTTCATGCTTGATAATGGTAGCAGAAATGGGTGCCATCTAGTGGAGGAGACCTTAAATCCAATCAGAAAATGAGTGTTTACTCATGTGACATTTATGACAATACTGTTTCGGGGGATAGGCCTTACCAAGCGGGCCTCTTTGGTAACTCTTGGAGTTCAACCATGGGTAAGATGACGATAGCATTTCTTTTCTAGTAGTATCCAGAGGACCTTCCAGTACTGTGAAAGCTATTTTGTATAGGTGAAGCTTTTAAGATAGTACTGGCTTGGTATCTCCAGGCTATGTGACCCATGTATGTGGTGCCTGTACTAACAGGGTTTTACTATCAAGGTCTGGAGGGGCAACAAGAGTATTGACAATAGCCTATAAATTTGAGGGTCTAGGGGAACTCACTTGTCAATGACAAGAAACTATGTAATCTACTCCTGGCATGTCTGACAAGGGCACTGTTGCCCCATTATAGGATAACTCCTCTTGCACTATTTTATATGTATATTAAACATAAATATTTTAGGGAATTACTAGAGCCATATGTTTTATTATGTCTTTTCCAATTGGTCTTTGATATTAGTTACTACTTCCTAAATTCCATAGTCTATTCTGCCATCATACCCTTCATCCCTTTAATCCTTTTTGTTTTATATTGACCTTTGTTCCTTTATACTACCGCTCTTTCCTAATAGCTAAGGATGGAGTTAAGAGGTTGAATCTGTTGAGCAGTTTTCAAATGTTTCTAATCCTTTTGTATTACATCTTTTCCTGTTGTTTTCTGAAGGAAGACGCATGGAGTAGTGGATTGGCAGAGTGGCAAGTTTCAGGGGGAACTTAGAGAAGCGGAAGCACGGGAAATGTGGCTGGAATGTTTTTCAAAAGAGAAATTTATATATTATCAATATACTATATTATTAATATGTATTTAAAAACTAATAAAAACTTATAACATATATATTATGTATATGCATGCTATTTTTATGTTTGGATTTTTAATACTTTATATCGTCTAGATACTAATTTTCTGGCAAGTATATATCTGGCATAGATTTTTCATCATTCTGTTGGCTTTCTTCTCTCTTGAATGAGGATATCCTTTGCTTACACAGTTTTTTAGTTTCACAAGGTCCCATTTACTAATTGTTTTAATGCTTATGCTACTAGAGATTCTATTCATAAACTTCTCTCCTGTACCAAGATAACCAAGCAGGTTCTGTACTTTCTCCTCTAACATACTCATAATATCAGGTCTTATGTTCAGATCCTTTATTGATTTGGCAATCCGCTGTGGTCATGGTAGAAAAAAAATAAAGATGGCAAAATTCTTGACCCTAAAAATGACATCTAAATCACACTCTCCTCTCCCAAAGCTTTCGGATCATTTCAGTAGAGGATGTGGATCTTATGAGCCAGAGATGGGGAACTCCAAGAAATCATTTTTATTTTCCCAGAATCAACAGAGCAATTGCTCAAATGAACTCATAGCATTGTGACACCATGCACAGTACCTTCCTAAGAACAATCCAGAAAAATTCACAGCCCAGATAATAGAAAATAACAGGAAGTCCCATAACTATCTGAGGAGCTACTGCAGTTAATGATGGCTGGAGAGTTAGAATCAATTCTATTTAAGGGTATAGTCCCTGATAGATTGCCCATGCTCTATTGGATAGCGATACAAAAGAGAAGTTAAGGATGGCACCCACTGTACTTGATGCTTTTTGTGTTAAGTTGGCACAAAGTAAGGTGGGTAGGGAGAGTCTGAGAATAATTAGGGGAAGAGTGAAATCACCAAATTATGAAATTCCCCAAAATAAAAAGCCAATATTTTTAAAAAGTCTATTGTCAGTTTATTAAGTGATATAAAGAAGGTCAGAACTATGTTACATCGAGTTAAATGGTAAAAAAGAAATAATATAATAAGTAACATACATTAAGCTTTTAAAATTATAGTTCAACCAAAGTAAATAAATACAAAATAGCATAAAGAAACCCATTTTGTATATAAAACCATATTACAAATAATTTCATTAGCTTCAATATGCAATATAATATATAACACAACTGGTTTCTCTGTTTGATAAAGAATATTAACTTTAAACATCATTCATAGAATCCTGACACTGATGAGATCAAAATGAGATTAACAGTATCTTTACAGACAAGTAATGAGACATCATCTCTTGCATTATCCAGCCTGGAAATAGCAAGTGGAAATTATAGTAGTCATTAAAATAGTTGGTGAAGTGACTTCAAAAATGAGGGAGGTCATTCAGCTCTGGTTAAATAAGCAAATGGCAATATTGTTATGCTATGCTGTGCTCAGAGCTGTATTGAAATAAACCTTGTGTCTTCAAAGACAAGAAGAGTTTTGGAAGAGGCAGCCATACATCTGATATCTTTCAGAATTAATTAGGAAGCTATCAGTATGAGTGAGGTGGATGTTTCTGATAAAGACAAAAATGGAAAGTTGCTGTACAGATTGTGATGGTTAGTTATAACTTGATGCAATCTATAATTATCTGTAAGTCTCAATAAGGAATTGTTTGGATTTAGCTGGTCTTTGGGCCTGCCTACTTGGGATTTTCATTTTTTGGCTCACTGAGATGAGAAGACCCACCCTGATTGTGGGAAACACCCTCTCAAAGGCTAGACTCTGCAATAAATGAAAAGCAGGTATTGATCTGAGAAGAAACATGAATATATTGCCTCATTAATCTCTGTTCTTGAGTAGATATGTGGTTAGTTGCTTCTAGTTCCTGCCACATTGTCTGAGCTGCTAGAGCCTACAGCTGCTTACACTGATGGGAGAAAGAAAGTGTGGGATCATAGTCTGCACACAGGTTTTAAACGCAAAGGTCATCCATCATACCTGGTGAGTCACCAGGCGGTGTGTAATGAGGACAGAGAGGAATGTGGAGACCTAGAACGCTCGAAGATGCTGTCCACAAATGCCTTGCCAAGCTGCAAGATTACCTTGATGCTGGGCAACAACAAAATATCCAAGATCCAATAATCCAGTATTTATGAAACTGGGTGTTACTTACGCAGTGGAGAGAGGTACAAGAGAAAGAGATGGAATTAGAGAATCCTTGGGGTGTGGAAACATGTCATTGCCAAGTAGGGCTAGCAGGGTAGTTTGCAATAGCCTGGATATATTCTGTCCCCAAATGCACTGCCTAGCAATAACATCACTCTGACTCTTATCAATTTTAGAATTTTTAAGATGGAGAATGGTTAATTTTCTGGATGGGGCCTTCTAGAAAGACCTCCATGGTCCATGCTGCTATCAGAAGCTGTGTCGATGTCTTTGGCCCATAATGCAGCCAGAGGTCATGTTGGTGTCCTTTATTTGTGCTGACTCCTAACACTGTGTTGACATCCATGATCCATGCTGTCACCTGAAACTATGTAGAATTCTGTGATTTATTTTGCCTCCGGCTGTTAAGGACAAGGAAGCTTATTATGAAATGGAGTCGATATTGAAGACTTGTACCAGGGAATGGAAGACATTGAAGGCTTCTGTGACTACTTCTTGCCCCATCCCACTCCTATCCCCCAAAAGAAAGAGTTTAGACAGAAAGTCATTGAAGAGAGCCCTTAAAAATGGTGAAAGGGATTCTGAAGCATATCTCTTCAGGGCGGGACAAAAATGGGGAGCAGACTCAGCTTTCATTAAGGGACTGGCCACTGGGAGTTTGACCATGCTCCAGTGACTATATGCGCAACACAAATTGGACATGGCGTATTTTTTCTTTTTTCTTTTCTGGTTTTCTTTTTTCTTTCTTTTGTTTTTGTTTGTTTGTTTTGTTATTTATTTATTTGAAGTAGGCACAAGAGGATACGGTCGATCTGGGAAGACTTCCCAGTATTTTGTAAATTTCACAAATAATCAATAAAGTATTATGTTGAAAAAAGGGGGAGGTGTTGCATTGTTTATTGGCTGGAAAACTACACAGGAGAAATCTAAAACTGAGGGTATAAATAGAGTTGCATACTTTGAATGAGAACTTTGTCTCATTTGATTTTTATTATTTTCAATCTCTAAATATAAATGTCTAAATAGAATAGACATTTTCTTGTATTGGTTAATAACTGTAAAATCAGAAAATTAAGACTATGGTATTTCTTTGCTAATTCTCAATTATTTGACTGTTAATTGATGTTATGTTGATTTTACTAATCTGAAATTACATAATTTAGCATACTATTAAGCTACATCATAAAAATGAACAATTACTGATAATTTGGTACATAAGTGTAATCCCGACAAATGTATATAATTGTCGGAGAACAGATTAGTCTATCGTGATAGGTTTGGGAGAACATGAAATGATCACAACTTTACTATCAATGATGAGTGTCTTGTATATGTCCTAAATGATATTCTTGTTACCAAATCTGATATTCCTGAATCCTGGAAGATATTTATTAGAAAACTGCTTCAAATAGGGAGTGATATATTTAGCCAGATTCATTACTTAATTTCTCTCCCTTTGCATTCCTCTTATATAGTCCGAATGGCTTCTATTTTGATGAAACTTCATACTCCTCACTGTGTTGTCCTCACTCTGCATACACACTTGAGGAATACTTGTCTGCTAGAATACTAAATTCAGTGTAATTTCCTCATTATTCCATGGAGTAGTTCAGCTCTACCTTATGTCAAAAGGACTAGGGATTGTAATAATTATTTATTTCAATAGCTGATGATAAAACATTACTGACAATATTAAAACTGTCATTTTAATCAGAAAGTAATTCAAAACCAAAATTATTCAGTCTAAAAAGTTATCCATTAAAATTTTAAGCCCACACTGTAATCCTGTGGCTGTTTTACTAGAGTTAACTTGAAATTCTTTGTGAATCTATCCTTTGTCAAAAGCCTTTTCAAGAAAGTAAAGTATTAACAAAGTGTCCTGATTCTTGAAGCAGAAATGCTAAGTGCTTATTCTTCTCTAGACAGATGAAGGTTTTGAAAAAGTTGATAAAGAGTAGGTTACACTTTGAAAACAAATCTGTACAATGTAAAACAAACTACAATTTTCGACAGTGTAAGAATACTGCAAGATCAACATTAATCAAATTACTCTGCAATTAATGTTATCAGTCACACTCAGAATGTAACCTGCTAACCTTTCTTTTCAGGATCTGTATTTTCATTTTGCAGCGACTCAGATTAAACCTTTTGAACTGTATATCATTTTAAGAAATAATCCACATATGTAAATTGCTATTAATGTAGTAAGATTTGCAAGCCTTTTCTCTACAATGTGTAGTGATAAATTTGGCCAAGTTCTCTTCTGAAACTGCCATTTTCTTCCTTTCTTTATCTCTTCCTTTGTTTCTTCATTTCTTTTTTGAATCTGCTGTTTTCAATACATAATTGTGTATTGCATTTTAGTGGAAAACTGAATATCAGTTTTCAAATGTAGTTTTATAGTGTTACAAAGGAAATTAAGAAAATAAATTCATTAGAACAAGTCTTTCTCAAAGTCTAATCTCAACCTCAATCAAGATACTTTAGAAGGAAAAGCGTTTTTAACTGAAATCCTTATATTTCTCAAATCTGTTACAAAGTCTGTTATTTGAGTGTATTTTGCAGAATGTTTTAAAGCAAATGAAAATGCTTATGTTCATTGCATGAACATTTTGTAATTGATACTGAAAATATTATAATGGAAAGTTTTAAATGTTGATAAACATCTTTAGATATACACAGTCGGGTCTCTAGTAGTAAATGTTATAGTAGTTCTTCTCAAATAAATGGTATTATTTTTTAACTTTTTTCTTTTTTACAAGAAAAATAAGATAGCAGAAATTGAATTCTGAGCAAGGAGCAAAAACAGAAACTGATCTTCTTAAATAGAACAACTTGATTAGAGACTTCATGAAAAGTTAAAAGGTAAGAATGAAGAAAAAAAGCATCTTTTCTTACTTGTCCAAGTTTTTGAGACTGTACTTCTTTGGGGCTTTTCAGAATAAAAATATGTAAAAAGCTTAGGTTTGCAGAAACACATGTAAATAAACTAACACCATACTTTTAGTGATGTTAAGTGATTTTTTTCGTCTTCAAAATACTGATACATAATTACTGACAACTTCAAATAAAAGTCCAATGATCATTTATGATTTATTAAAAAATATTATTGCATATTTGTGACTTCAGGGAGATTAAATGAAGAACTTCAGAGAATATTTTGGATCATATTTTTATCAAGTTAGAACTTAATTTAAACATAGAGATGAGACAAAATATATGCAGAAGTTTTTGATTTAAAATGTTTTATCTCTTGGTCTTTGTGTGTTCAACGCAAAATAAGTTTAAGTATAAGAATATATTGTCAGCTTGTATTTTCTTATAAGTGAAATAAAAATGAGCAATAATAAATAAAAGCTTTTAAAAGTATTTTCTTAAAATAAATTAACATTTTTTTGACCTTAAAACTTCACTACCTACTGTGAGGTTATGAAGCTTTTTGTTTCCTCAAAAATTCTTACAACCAAGAAAAGTATATAATGATTTTGCTTGTCTGCATAAGGTTCTTAAATTTTAATATACCTTTTGATAGTATTTCAGATGACAGGTATCCATGGTACTCTGTGATTTGTTCTGGAAGGACATATTTTTTAAGATATTAAAAAAGTAGGGAAAGGTTCCAGGAATAATGCAACCTGAGAGGTGGGAGGAGTCAGAGGAGGAGATGACTCGAGGGAGAAAGTATACATTTTTAAAATAAATATACAAAAATATTTTCAGTGAAACTATTAGTCAGATGAACAAAAAAATTAAGCCACACTTGATACCATTCTCTTTCCTCTAGATCATCAACTAATTATCGAGCCTGTTTATAACAAAGAGTGGAGAAAATGTGTATTAAGTAATTTGGTGAGGCAACAACAATAGCTGTCTCCTATTAAGAACCACAATTTCCTATATTAAGCATTTTGTCATCAGTTACCTTCTAATATGGCAACACATTGGCACAACAGTGTGCTAGCTATTAAAGAAATGCAAAATCATAAAACCTTCCATTTTTTTTTCAGAAAAGAAGAAAGCCGTACTCACATTGGCAGATTTGTTTTTTTGTGTGATAACAAAACTGTAGAAACAATAAAAACTGAACATTGACAAGGAATGAATGCTCAAAAACATTGTGGTTTGAATAAACATTGAGTATTTACACAGAGATTTAACTGACAAAGTATATATCAACATTAAATGTTGAAAAAACATTCATCAAATAGCTACCTACAATAATGCTTATTATAATAACCATCAAAAACAAGAAAGCAAAATAATTTAAGTGTTTATATAAATATGTAGTAAAAATAATGGGTATCATAAATTAAATTTTACTTTACTATTATATTCTTCATTAGGAGAAAAAAGTAGCCAAGGAAGAAATAAAGTTAAAAGACAATTACTTCGTAGCAATTATTCAGTTTGGTCCTGGGTTTATAGAAGTTTATTGTTCCTTATAACTTGGTATTCAAGTCACATGATCAGTTTAAGATAAAATAAAGGAATATTTAACACTTTCAAATTCAATTTTGATTTTACAGAGCTTTCACAGAATTGTTTGCATTAATTTATGATCTAGGGAGCAAGCCTCTTATCAAGTGAAGTAGTGGCTGGATATATAGGATGAGCAAACACTTAATGCAGCAGCAGGTTAGGTGTGTTCATAGAAATGACTTTTCATTTTCAACAACGTCTTTTCATTTTTCTCTATTTCTATTTCTCTTGGCTAATTCTGCACGATGTCTCACAAAATTTTAATAACATAAAAATGCTGCTAGTAAAAATAAAATAGGCATCTTCAGTTCTTTTTTAATTATTTTATTATTATTAAAAATTTCCATCTCCTCCCCTCCTCCCAATTCCCTCCCC
>LOEQ01005545.1:34085-47001 GCA_001685075.1 Bramus lutescens | reverse complement strand
TACAGAGAAACCCTGTCTCGAAAAAAACAAATCAACAAAAAGGTGTAGTTTGTTTCTTCCGTAGGACTCCATTGGACAAACAAATTATCATTTGCAAATGATTGTGAATTGGAGATAGCCTCTGTGTTAGGAAAGTGTACATGCGTCCTCTTCTTTTAACTCGAGGTTACCATCTGGTACAGACTCATACATATCCTGTAAATTCATTTTCTACATGTACATAAATGTTTTGATCTTGTTGATTTTGAGAGTCTTATTTTCTTGGTGTCTTCCATTTCCTCTGTCTCTTACATTTTTTTTTTCTGCCACATCTTCCTAAGGGTTCTTTGAGCCCTGAGTGGAGGAATTTGGTGGAAATATGTGATTCAGAACTGAGTTTTTAAGGTTTCTTACTCTCTACATCATATTTGATTGTGGATGTCTGAATTTTTTTCCATCTGCTATAAGATAAAGCTCATCTGGTGATGACTGAGAAAGGCTCTTGTCTATGAATATATAGCAGAATATCATTAGAAGTCATTGTATTGTTAACTTTTTATTGTAGTTTTTGATTTTGGCATAGGTCCTTGAGCTATCATTTCTAAGGTGTTGGTCTCCCAAGTAGGGTTATATATGGGTTATATTTCATAGAGTGAGCACTAAGTCAAATCAGATATTGTGTGATTACTCCTACAGGTTGTGCGCCACTATTGTACTAGCGTCTATGAAGGAGAGTACAGCATTATAGATCAAAGGACTTGTGGCAGAGCTAGTATTTATTATTCTTAGTTGGTAGTGTGCAGTGTACCTTCCTGTACCAAAGATACTACCTAATAAGAGTGAATATTCTATGTAAGCATGAGCTCAATTTCTTCCATGTACAAAGAAATATGTAGTAGGTATTGCCTGAATCAACAGGACTTCCTAAAACATAGACATATACGAAGGCAATCTAGATGAAATGGCCAAATAATGGGAGAGACAGAAACCCAATTTGTCATCTCTTGTCACCAAATGAAGCCCCTACTAGTGGTATTGGGTTGTATGGACTTAAATTATAGATGAAAGGGTTTCCATGGGACCTGGCAAACATCTCAGGCTACTGGCAAGACTACAGGCTGATCTACAGAAACAGAAAATGAAGTCCTGTTAATTCCGACAACACTTTCATATTTCTTTGTTTATGGAAAAAATGAGCTCTTGCCTACATACAATGTTCACTCTCTCATTTTGATTTAACTTTAATAGTGGATGACCAATACAACTATGCATTCCTTTTACATTTCCAAATTTTGTGGAGTGCAGTATGTCCTATGTTCTTAAGAGTATGTCTTTATGATTCTCTGGATTACCTCAATACTTATTGTTATAGTTCCTTTTCACTGCTAATTTTGTTAATTTGGATTTTCTCTGTATACCTTTTAGTTACTTTGGCTAAGGGTTTGTCAATCTTATTCATTTTCCCAAAGATTCAACTCATCATTTCGTTGATCCTTTGTATTTTTGTTTATTTGAAATTTATTGATTTCAGCATTGAATTTGATTATTTTTGGCCATCTACTCCTTTTGATTGTTATTTCTTAATTTTCTTCTAGGGTTTACAGGTATGCTGTTATGATACTGGTATGAGATCTCTTCCAATTTTTTTATGTAGGCACTTAGTGCTGTATTTCTGCCTTTTAAGGAACAGGTTTCATTGTGTCCCACAAGTTTTGTTATATTGAGTATTACTTTTATTCACTTTGAAGAAATCTTAGATTTATTTTATAAATTCTGTTTTTATTCATTTTCATTCAGTAATGAGTTTTTAAGTTTCTATGAACTTGTAAGATTTCTGTTTTTCCTATTGTTGTTATTTAGTTTTAATCTTTGGTGCTCAGATAGGATGCAGGGTGTTATGCCAATTTTCTTGGATCTATTGAGACTTTCGTCGTGTCTTAGTATGTGTCCAATTTTGGAAAAAATTTCATGAGGCACTGAGAAGAAGGTATATTCTTTTTTGTTTGACTGAACTGTTCTGTAAATATCTGTGACCTTTAGCATTTCTTTGTCTAGTTTTTGTCTGGATGATCTGTCATTTTGTGAGAGTAAGGTACTGAAGTCTCCCACTACAAATCTGTGAGAGTCAATATGTAATTTACTGTAGTAGTGCTTCTTTATGGAATTGTGTGTCCTTCTGTTTGGTGAATAGATCTTTTTCCATCTATGATCTGTGAGATAGTATCTATGTTTAATGTTAAACAAGGGTTAGAGCCTGTTTTACATCCATTAAGTAAGTCTGCACTTTTTTTTAAATTGGGAGAATTAAGTCTATTGACATGTAGGGATATCATTGAGCTATATTAGCAGTGTTTCTTGATTCCTGTTACGTGTGAGTGTGTGTGTGTGTGTGTTTTACTGTTTTTGCTGCTCTGGGATTATTCATTCCTTCCTTTTTTCTTGAGAATAAAACTCTTCAGGTTGAAGTTCTACTTCTAGTGACTTCTGAAAGGTTGGATTTGTAGATAGATACTGCTCAAATTTGGTGTTTCAACTTTGAGTAGTTTTTTTTCTCCATTGATTGTGATTGAAATTTTTCTGTGCATAATAATCGAGACTGACATCTGTGTTTTCTTAGAATATATAGAACGACTGTCCAGACCCTTCTGTCTCTTAGTGTCTCTGTTGATAAAACAGGGATATCTTTATATGTTAGGTTTTTTTCTTTTACATCTTTAAATAATCTTTTTTACATTCTACTTGCTTAGTATTTTTAATTATTGTGTGCTCAGGGAAATTTCTTTTCTGGTCCAGTCTATTAGGTGTTGTGCATGGTACTTATAATTCTTTAGGTTAGAAAATCCTTCTGTGATGTTCTTGAAAGTATTTTCTGTTCCTTTAACTTGGGTTTCTTCTTCTAGTTCTATTATTCTCAGATTTGGTCTTTTCATAGTGTCTCAGATTTCCTGGATGTTTTGTTCCAGGATCTTTTTAGATTTAACGTTTTCTTTAACTAAGGTATTCATTTCTTCCATCATGACTTCTATATCTTGTATCTGTTGGGGTGGCTTTATCTCTGAGCTTTCTGTTTGAGTTCCTGTCTATTTTTTATTGCAAAATTTGCTTCAGTTTGGGTTTCTTGTTAATTATATTTCCACTTTCAAGTCTTGATTGGTTCCAATCATTTTCTTCCGTCCTTTATGCATTTATACATATCTTTAGGAAATTTATTAAGTCTCCCTTAAGAACCTCTATCACATTCATAAAGACTTTTTGAAGGACTTGTTCATTTTGATCTTTAGTGCTGTTGCAGTACTAAGAGCCATGTTGTTGCAGTGCACAGGGTTGCTGTGTTCTAGTAGAAATATATTGTCCTGCCTGTTATTTCTTGGGTTTTTATGCTTTTATCTAAGCATCTGGGATTGGGAAGATTATAATTCTAGGTGCTGATAGCTGGTCTTCTTTTTGTTTGGTGTGTATTTTGTTCCTTGTTTTCTGTTTCCTCTTTGCTAGAAGATTGTTCTGGTTATATGTTTCTAGGCAAGAAATTAGTCTGGTATTCTTCTAGTCATTGCCACTTGGTGTTCTGGGTAAAATGTGCTTCTAGATGTTGACAGTTAAGACTTAGGAATGGAAGTAGTTCAGAAGAAGTAGGCTTAAAGATTCCACAGAATGGATGGAAGTGAGGTGTTCTACCAGGATCTGCTCA
The DNA here is from genome assembly GCA_001685075.1 of Bramus lutescens. Taxonomy (NCBI): domain Eukaryota; kingdom Metazoa; phylum Chordata; class Mammalia; order Rodentia; family Cricetidae; genus Bramus; species Bramus lutescens. The sequence continues at coordinate 43,334 of LOEQ01005545.1, read as the reverse complement.
GTTCCCTGTGTATTGGGTCAGAGTGTGAGGATAGATTGCAATTGACAGTTTGCTGAAGAATTTGGTATGCAGCTGCGAGATTAGATATTTAGGAAAGGAGGAAGAGTGAAAATGTGAAGCTTACTCATGTTTTTCACTGGCCTACTCGGTTCTCTGACAGACTTGGGTAGAGTGTTTCCCAAGAATGCCTGCTGTTGTTGGTGTCTGAGATAATATATGATCTGGGGGCAATGTTGAAGGAGAAAGTCTGTGCGGTTGGCAGCATATGGTCAGAGAGGAGGGAGAGGCCAAAGGGAATAGTCTGCTACAGAGGTGGAGTGAGACTGGAGTTGTGGACTTGGAAGAGAAGAGGAAAGAGGTGATGATCCAAGTCAAGCAGCTTGCTTCACTTGCTGTAGTAGCCTGTTAAGCCCCCAGAGAATGTCTGCTGGAGTCAGTGCCTGGGAAAAAGCAGTAAATGGGGGAGGGGAAGGAAGGTTGGAGGAGAAGTTCTAAGACATTGTTGCAAGATGGGACACAAAGTGGAAGAGGATGTCATAGTGTGCCCTATACTGATGTACTGGGGATAAGATTGTGGGACTGGATGTGAAGAAGTGGAGGGATAGATTAATAGATGGAGCTGGCCTTTCTGTTTCCATGACAAGTCTTTGTGTGTCATTCTTACTAATCAAAATAAATACTGGTTTCCGAATTTACAATGTCCAGGAAAGCTTCAGGTTGGAGGAGGCATTTCAGAAGAAATTTAACAATGGAAAAAATGCCTTATCAGAACAGAAAGGTAAACAGAAAAGCCGGCATTGTCAGGAGACTAGTCTGGGGTTAGTGTCCTGCCAAGTGGATTTGGGGTATTGTTGTTTTAGTTTCTTTCTATAGAGTTCATTTATTGTTTAAAGCCCTGATGGTTCTTAACCAATACATGCAAACAGGATTATCCTGGAACAATATTTTTAAACCTAGAACTAGTCGAATTCTCTATACCTCTTCTTTTTCAGCTGATTTCTTGAGTTCCGTAATTCACCATCCTTTTTTCTTTCTTTAAAATAACAGTTTCCATCCTGTTTGAATTAATCAAATATGATGTTTCCTTATTGGAATGTTAAGTTTGGTTTTTTGCCAGAGTATGTTAGTAATCCCTTAAAATATTGTCTCAGTATTATTTACTGACTTCTAATACAGGAAAACAAGTTAAACTAAATTTATGTATAGAAAATTTTTTATATATGTGTTCCTTTAATCTAAAGAAACAAATACATTTAATTATATATCACCAATATTGATGAATGATTTTTTTCAATCTATGCCTCTTCATGATCATTGCCATATTCTAACAATGTCCATTTTCACTATATAGCTCATAAATATTTACTATATATGCCTAAAGATATTTTCTCCTACCCAATTTCCCCCTCTCATACAATAGACCAGATCAAAGAAAAAGAACTGCCATTTCCTTCTATTCTTCAATAGAGTGAAAAAGTTTAAGCTACACTTATTTACTTTATCATTAGAATATTCCCAGAAACAAGACAATATTCAGGGACTTCCATTGTTACAGAAAGCTTTATTTTCAATGTAGAATTTCAAGACAATGCATTTTATATACACTGTGTAACTGTTAATTTTATAGTGTTCTTTTGTTCACATTAACTAGTTTAAATGCTCTCAAGAAATTCCCATAAGTATGAGCTACAACATATGCTTTCAGATCATCCATCTTAATCTTCTAGCAGAGAAAAATAATGTTGCATGTGAGAGTATTTTAAGGTAACTGATGAGAATATTGAAAGAGTAATAAATTACTAGTCATAATGAAAATATATTGATGTGCTAAGTGAAAAATCTGTCTCTTCTAGCCCTAGTTTATCAGAGAAGTAGGTAACAATGCCTCATTTCTACTCCTGAAGAAGCCACAGTACTTGCAAAGACAGGGAGTGGGGTTTGTTCTTGGAGCAGGAGGCAGTGGCCTTGTTTGCAAGGGTGCACTGCTCTTCTCTTCCTGGGGTGCACACAGAAATTCTTGCCTTACCAAAAGAAGAACCTTCTTCTTTTGTTTACAAAGCCAATATTCACCCTAGGAAATTCACAGTGGCCTGGGAAGGGGGGAGGCAGGGATCAGTTTTCTCTTCAAACTTAAAGCCATATATTTTACCTTTTATGTTTCTTGCACCTATATTTCAGTTTATTTCAGATTGAAAACAGAAATCTAGGGCTAAGTTACTTCTAATATTTACTGAAAGATATATTGAGAGGGAAACTACAAAAGTATACCCACACAGACAAAGATAAATTTTATGAGGAACTTTGAATTGATGTACCGTTCCATTTTCTAGTCTGTAGAAGAGCTTCTATTTTATTCCCATGGTTTCTTTCAGAAAGAATCTTCTTCTTTCTATACTTCCAGGCTAAGCTCCTATGGGAGGACCAGAAAGGAGCTGGGATCCTGTGAATCTCAGTTAACAGTTCTCCTATTGTAGCTTAGTTAATGACTGGTGTTTCATGAGTTGCAATCCAGCCTGATTTGATGCTCACTCTCTCGTTTCTTTTTGAAAATATTGTGCCCCCTTACAAACTTCATATTTCAGAAATTATAGCCTGCTGTGTCTTAAGAGAAACATTATTAATCGGAAGAAAGCTATGCAAATGTTGACTCTTGCAGTATTTCATCCTGTATAATTAAGTAACAATTTTTAAAACAAAGGCCATGGCATATAGTATTCTGTACGCAATTAATTCATCACGGAAGATCACATTTAAAATTAACAGGAAAAAATCCTCAGTTTCAAAAAAAATTAACCTTAAGAGCAACTGTACCTAAAAATTTAGAACATGATTTCATAATTTGGAAAATGAACATATTATACAAACACAAAAAGTAATCACTTAGCAGTTATGAAATAAAGTGATGAACAAAACTTACTTTGCTTAGTATTGTCATAATAACAAAAGGATAGCCATTGACCAGAAATTGAAAAGAAAATAACAAAAAATTAAAGGGGTACACAATAATGAGATTCAGGGATCAAATTAGCCAACGAGTGGTAAGTCACATAGTCAAAGTAGTGTGGGAAAAAAAAATGATGCTGCCCAACAGAACTTTCACTTCTGCAGGCACAGCAGCTTCCCCATTGAGCTGACTGCTCTGTGCAGGCGGACAGTTGGTTTCGCTGACCTTAACTTTGTCTTCCTTACCACAAATATCAAGCCTGTGACACAGAATGTTTGCTAGGAAATGCTAAATGTTGGGTAGAAAGACACAAGCTGACACCACTGCTGGTGCTGCGATTCGGGAAAATGGAACACTAACATTGACTGGAGTACTGGCAAGTCCCTTTTCCAAATTCCATTGCCTTTAAGCACTGCCCTGATGGCATCTGATCAACACGTATGCAATTGTTTTGTGATACTGGTTTCAGGTTTCTTGTTTTTTTGTTTGTTTGTTTTTTTAAGAGAAAATCCAGGTAAATCTCAGGAAGAGTGGTATAATTTAAGGATGATTTTCTTCTCACCCTTCTCATTAGTATTTCTTTCTTTGTTACAGTTTGGGACACAGTCCTTGCTGATCACATAAACAGCTGAGAGCAGAAGGAATATTATCAATTTAATTTCACTGGCTATATCCCTCATTTTTTTATTATTTTCAGTTGCTTATCTTGGCATACTATCTCAATCAATAGTCCCTTTGGCATTACCTCATTCTCCTATCCCTTTTTTTTTAACTACAACCTAATCAAATATACTAACATATGGTGTGTAGTGAAATGTTATTTACCTTATATTTGTGGTATAGGGAATAAATCACTGAAGATCTGATAGAAAGCAGACTATTTTAATAATACTTTTATTAATTCATGGGTGGTTGCCTTTAGTGTATTAACCAACCCCCCACCCCCAACTCCCCACATCTCATCTCAAGTCTCTCACACACCACTCTCAGATTCTTAACTCTCGCGATGCACTGTGTTTTCAGATTTCCTAGTCACCAAGTACTCTTCTCTAATTCTTTCTTTTATTTCACGCTATTTTCCTGGCACACAATTTGAATTTGTAATTTTTGGACAGCAAAACTGTCCTCACAGCATTTTCTATTAACTGTAAGTTAAACAAGCACTCAGTCATTTAGGTGACCAAGGTCATGTAGGAGCCAGGCCCCCTCCTATAGACTGGTATGTAGCTGATCTGTGGGAATGCGCGTGTTCTGTCCCTGCATAAGTGAGTTTGAAGCTCTGTTACAAGAAAAGGTAATAATAACAGATGATCATCTCAATTGCTTTGCTCTGTTGACGCTGTCAAACTAATTTTGAAAAGATGAAACTTTAATAAACCAGAAACAATATTTTGAAAATTTATTATACTTTAAAATTTATATTTTTGTTTTCATTTGGCAGAAAGCATTCACTCTTTATTAAAAAAAATACAATGAATAGGAAGCCTTGATCTTGTAAATCAGGAAATGAACCTCAAATTTATTTAGGGAAAATAAAAAGAAAGAATATAAACCAGAAAGTGTAAATTGGTTTTTAAAATACAGCTTTAAGTAGCTATAAAGTGCAGTGCAAGCTCTTTAAGCTGTAGTCTGCTTTCTGAATAAAATATGAAGACATGGAGCTTTGTGACTATCTCCGTTGCTTAAAAAGAAAGAAAAAAAAGAGACTTTCTGAAGAAAATCTCTAAATAAGGCATATAATATCTGCCCAGGGATAAACAAAGTAGCCAGCAGTGACAGTGTTTGCTTTTGATGTGCTGGAGCCACAAGCAAACAGGAGGCCCAAACACTGTCAGCTCCTCATTTGCAAATGAAGACGTGAAAGGCAACGCCGGTGACAGGACATGCAACGGTTCATATTTGAAGTTTGGCACAGTGAACTGACAGCGCAGAGCTACAGAGCCCTAATCCCTCCTTTCTGCCTTCCAGCAAAGATAGGTGGGGAAGGCGGCGGGGTGGGGTTGATAAATATGTGATGAGGCAAAGCTGTGGAAGAATGGCACGTCTCCTGTGCAGGAACTCATCTTCAGAGATAATTAACTAGGTGACAGCACACAATGCACCCTTAACAACAGCATTCAAGTCATTGCTGAACTTAAGTACAGTTTTAAGCCGCTTATCAGATTTTCATTTCTGAATCTATTCAGCTGTCAGGCTAACATCCTGGTCCTTTATTGAAGCTCACATGGGAATCCAAAACCTTCTAATTTTCTATACAGATTCATTTCAGAATCAATTAGAGCTGGTGGCAGGCTTGTCCCTATGTGCAAAGGGGATTAGCTGGGCACTTGCTTAGCTACCTCGGGATGTACATTCAACCTTCTATCGTGAATGAGCTCTCTTCCCCTTTAGAGGACTCTTCAGCGGTGAACCGCAGTAGACAACAGATGGCAGATAATCACCCAAACAGCCTCCAGTTTTGTCAGGAAAGGAGAAGTGATCATCTTCCTCTCTCTTACAGTAGGTAAGAGACCCCCAGGCACCCAGAGCAAGCTTTGCCTGTGAAATAGGGAACTCTGCAGTGCTCCTTTTCTCTTGCAAGCTTTTAACTGTGTCATCTGTGAGTCCTTGTCGCTGACATCCTGTCAGCAAACACTGGCTCAACGCTAGCTTTGTGTTTCACAGTCCATATTTTGCCTCACCCAATTTTCTTGAAATCGTCATCCTTTCTGCATACAGTCAAGGTTATCTTTAATATTAATGTTGAAACTGTTACTCTTTCAGAAGAGTTATGTTCATTGTCAAAGGCAAATATGCCTTATGTTGATTATTTTACAGAAAAATCATTTTATTTTGTCTAAAAATATTGTCAATAATTACCAAGGAACCTTCTACAGTAGACACAGTGCACATAAAGATGTATGTTTATTTATCTTTGTCCTTCCTAATGCAATGGTCATCTTAAAAAATTACTGTTAATTATGGTGATTACTTTTTAACATACTAAGACACTTTATTTAGCTTGTTTGAAAGAAATACAAGGTTCCAAAGTGTACAGCTAATCATATATCCACCATTTAGTTACTTTCTAGGGTCTTATAAGTGTCTTCTGGAATTTGCTGTCATATATTACTATTTTTTTTAATCTTTTGATTATACATGCCATATATTATTTGATCCCTAGAATTTCCAATATTTCAACTTAGTGTGTGAATTCACTAAAGCTGCCAGTTTGCTTTGTGACATTGTACTTTTACATACCTACACAATACACTCAGACATATATGCTTACACTCACATATACATGTACAAAATGTCTTCCTCCACACTATGAACATATCATACACACATCTGCATATACATACCATGCACAAACACATGTGCACAGTCAGCTACATATTTATGTGCACTGTAGATGCACACATTCACATACAAACTCAGTACATATGTGCACATTCAGCTATATATGCATGTACACCATAAATGCATATATTCACATACAAACTCTATACACATGTGCATAGTCAGCTACATATGTATGTACACCATAGATGTACACATTCACATACAAACTCTGCCCACATGTGCATTCACAAATTTGAATCTAGAAATAACTGACAGCATGCAATGTCGCACACTCACTAGCATCATCTGTCTTTAGTCCTAGTCCTTGCCTACTGTTAATTTACTCCCATACAAGCAGCTTATGTTGATGAAACAAGTATTAACTTATTCTGGTACTTACAGAAATAAAATACATCTACTTAAATTATCATGCAATGTTCTCTTATTTTTAAGCACTTTTTGTTTAGTGCTCATTTTATGTCTTTGAAGCCTAATTTATATGTGCATTTTATCATAGGTTTGCTTACAGATAAGAGACAAATTGTTTAATGATTTTATAGTAAATTCTTTTTATTCAGGATATGACTTAAATTACTTATAAGCCAGGATTATTTTTAACAATGGTTTCAAAACAATATTATCACCCTATTTAGTATCACATGTGCTGGTAATAATGTATACTGCAAAAAAAAATACTTCTGCTGGTGTTTTCTGGATTTTTCAAACCTCTAGTAACCTGATGTTTTCTTGATCATAAGAGAAAAGATCTTCAGAAGTTTCAGACTTAAATGGCATTCATGCTTTTTCTTCACAAGTGTTAATTAGTTCATTACCTGAAAGGTCCAAGCGCTGCCTTTGTCCAGGCATGTAAATGAGATGCAGACAAGACAACAATGTCAAACAAGATGCCTAGCAGAGAGTTCTTTATGGCTTTCTCATTATCAGGCATGATGTCACATGTCTTTAGTTCCAGAACTTTTAAGGCAGGGGAAGTAGATCTCTATGAGTTCGAGGTCAGCCTGGACTACAAAGTGAGTTTCGGAATACCTGGGTTATTGCACTAAGAAACTCCATTTTTCAGAGGAAAAAAAAAGACTTTCTTGCATATTATAAAGTTATAATCTTATTTTAAACATGTAAAAGTAATAAAAAAATACTGATCAGGTCAGAATATACCTTCCTCCATTCCTGAAACAACTAAGAAGTTAAAGTTCCATGCAAGGTCTTATGAATATTGAGGATCCAGAAAAATAGGAACTCAACAAATTGTTGATTTTTATTGCACACAGAAGTTTGGTCTTGCTAGATTTAGTGACATATTTAATGTTGATTATTTTGTTATTTGTCATCCAGTAAAGCTTCTCTCATGATTATTTAGAAGATATCTAAACTTTGCATAGCCTAATATGTCAGGATGTTTTTGCTGCCTTTGGAATCCTTCCTGACAGGTCTTATCTCCTCTGTTCAGTGTGGACTCATTGCTTCCAAAGGCTACATCTCATGTTCTTTCATGCCTTTTTTTAACCTCTTGCATATCTAACAATTGTGGATTTTTTTCTTTCCTCATATGTAACAAATACTCCAAATGGGTGCTAAAAAGCATTAATTTAAGGGAAATGTTTGGAATATCATTTGTTTTTTGTTGTAATTGGTCAGCCAATAGGTGAAAGAGAAACAACATAAATGCCATCTTCTTGATCTGTTAAATGGATTTATATGCATGGCTCACACGAAATGGAATATTCAGCTACCAAAAGACTGGGAGCTGCCTGGTAGACAAGAAGAGAAACAGAGATGTTTACATTAAATTAGATAACCCGGGCACAGAAAAGGAAGTACCATCTGCTTGCTACCCTGTGGAATACAAAACGTCATTTTCAAGAAGTCTGAATGTAGAGTAATACTCACTAGAAGATGAGAACCAAAAGGTGATCCGGAAAGGTTGCTAAGTAAATCTTATATCCTAGTGAGAAAGGACCAAAGGTTTGGGAATACTGCATCAAACAGTAGGATGCCTGCCAACCAACAATGCTCACTGCTTTGAAAAGCTACACAAAGAATTCTGAAAGCTGACACTAACAACAAGTGGTAACTGTTTGAGTAGTTACACCTGATTAATCTGACTTAAACATTATACATGAACACACTTATGGAAATATTACCTATAATCTCACATACAGAAAACATCAGTTAAATGTTTAAAATTAATTATGGAATGTAAAAAAGCTTTTTACCATTTTAATGTTTAACAACGATAGCCCACTTTGCATCAGAAATGATATTTTATTCATCATAGTTCTTTCATTCTGATTTTAACCTCTTAAATAATTTAGAAGAAATGCAGGTCTTGTTATTTTCTAATCTTATGATTTCTTACTATAATTACCCTCAGTAGTCCATTCATGATATTTATAGATTTTCTTAATCCTCAGTGCAAATTCTTCCAGCTTCGATTCATTAGGCTTCTACCTATTATGTTTCTGTCTAAAGACTCAAACATTTTTAAACATTTGGTATGAGAAGAGTCTTAGTTACAATTCCTATCTTTATTCACTTTTTTTCTGCCGTAGTAAAACACTACATCCTGTGTAACAACAGTGTTATTGCAAGATTACTACTCTAGAAGATGAGGAGTTGAAGAACATATAGCCAGCATCTGATAAAGGTCACACTTCACAAGACCAAGTGAGCACCAATGGAAGCAGGCCATGTTGAGCCAGATACACTATTACAGTAACCGAGTTCTTCATAATTTTTTTCTACCTTAGTGACATGGGTTTCTGTGGTGAGCTGCTAGATGCTGCACCTTAAAGATGGCGCTGGCTTCTGCCTTCCACAATCCCTAAAGTGAGTGCTCACTGTGATAAACAACTTCATATTTGGCTAAAGCCAAGATCATGCGATGATCATCAGCTGCTTGCTTATGTGTGGACCTATGGACAGTGCCCACGTGGCAATCCAGGGTTGGTAGTCCAGGCCTA
>LOEQ01005545.1:0-29070 GCA_001685075.1 Bramus lutescens | reverse complement strand
TTCTTTATTAACCAATTAAAGTAACACATAGACAGATGACCCTCCTACATCACCATACAAAGTAGCTAATTTCCTTTTTTATTGGATTTCTAAGTAATATAATTTTAAAGTGAGATTCATTTGTGCTTTCATATTTTAGCTCATAGTGAGTCAGACTACCTTGCCAACTAAGCAATTTTTTATGAAATGGGACATTAGAAAAATAACACACTATTTTTTAGCAAAAAAATTAGACTTCAGACAAGCAGAGATTTAGGGCATAGAGCACAGAGCTGTTGGCGTTTCCTGCTGTCTCTGGACAACAAGGACATGAACACTTGATGCTTTTTCCAAGTCAACTGGTTAATGTTGGATAGCATCTGATCTGTGATTCCTCAGTCTAGAACATATTGTTACTTCTAACATTACCACTTACTTGTAGGTAGCAATTAAACGATAACATCAAGGGCCTTTGCTACACAAGATATTGAATAGTCCTTATATGATATTGTAGTGCTACTCATTTCTGACTTAACAGTGCAAAATTTTTGTGTAATGAACATTTAGTACTTTCACCTAATTTTCAAATGCAATTGCTTTCACAACACATTTTTTTTCTAGTACAAGTACTTGATTTCCTATTTTCATGTCATTTAAAAATACATTTTCCTAAAGTTAGCATAGAGAAAGAAGGGACTAAATGTCCAAGTAAAAACAAAAGTGCATATAATCTTGAAATATTTTATTTTGGATAACTAATGATTTATATGGTTTAGGGATTTGTTGGAAGATATATTTTAATGTTTGAAATAACTGAGGGCTTAGACAGTGCGTCATTAAATAACGCTCGAAGCATCATCACTTGAGTGTAGACAAGGAGACAAGGGTAGATGCTTTCTCCTGTGCATGGACACTGAATTCCCTGGGCTATTTATCAACACTCATAACTAGGATGAACCCCTCTGGCTACCATATGTCCCAATGTGCTGATTACAGAGTTTACTCTAGTAATTACTCTCCAGAGGCCAGAAAGTTGACTATTGTTTTTATGATTTAATTAGGGGTCTTACATTCTCAATGAGGTCATCATAACTGCACAAAAAAGCCAAACCCTTTCTCCAAGTTTTTTTCTTTTACTCAGTATAAAACTCTTCCTACATACATTTCAAACCCTAAAATGTATCACTGCTGCAATGATTAATCTGTACTATTATATTTGAAATCAATCTAGTGACATTAATTCTAGTCTAATGTTTAAAAAATTTGAGTATGGTATTGAAGTTTAATTTATTTAGCATTTGTCTTCAGAATATATCTGGTTCAATGAAAAGCCATTTCCTGAATAACTTCATCAGATACTTACTCAATTGCCAATGGACACGGAAGCTATCAAAGACATCATAGTTTAATAGACTAGTTACTTTAAAAAAATGGGTTACTTTAATATCCTAAAAATGCTAGATGAATCATATGACACACACGAAAGAATTGAGCTCTTTCAATATTTTCTTATAATTTCTAATATCTCCTATATGGATTTCCTTAAGATTTAGACAGTTTTATTTTCTCTGAACTCCATAAAATAGTGATTATATACACTCTTCCTCCTTAATCATTACATAAAACACAACCAAATAAAAATCCAAATTTTGACTTCCTCTAAAATAAGATCTATAGTGTTTCCATAATTAAATCATTTCAAAGGGATATTATTTAGTTTATTGAAATAGAATTATAAATATTAGAGAGGTATGTCAGAAACAAAGCAATCATAGTTGAGACAGTAGACTGACAACATTATAAATGTATATTTCATTTTTCTCTCCATATACCAACATATATAATTATTAACATTACTTTACTAATATATTTAATTTGATATTCCAAATTTGATTCTGCCACTGTACAGAGATCTGAGAGTATCCCCTAAATTTCTCATTTGCATATCCTATGACACAGCATCATGCTTGTGAGCAGCATACATATATATGCGCTTTCCAGGGACATAAAAATGGTCATACGGTGACTGTTTACTGTAACTTGACAAAGAATATTCAACAACAGCATCATGAATAACTGTGTTGTAACAATAAAATTTACTATTTATGTCCACTGAAGTTACATATGTCCTTATACCATATAACAGTGTGGATGAATCTATCACCATGTTTAGAGAAATACTACAGTACACATTAAGTTCTTTATGGCTTTATTAGAATTGAAATCAAGAAAAACTTTCAAACAAAATACAAATTATAAAGCCAATATCTTGTTACATAGTGCCATATGTAGGGGTCTTGAGAAATCTTTGAAATAAATACATTCCAATACGGCAGAGCTAATATATAAGTCAAGGGTGTTTTAAGCACAAATGAATAAAAATAATTGCATTACATGATTCTCCATTTATATCTGTATTTTGTAAGTCATAATCATATTTAAAATTATACTAAAATAAGAATGATAGAATTATTTGGTATATTAATATATATAGTTTACTATGACAAAAGTATTCAGATAAAATAGTGTAGTTTTCTATTCATTTATTTAATATTTCTTTGTATCTAATTCTTTTATAAAGTTCTTATAAAAAGTAAGAAAAGATATTGGCGTATCAGAGAGCACTTGAAAAAGAATCCTTTTGGTCTTTTACTAGAAGCTCAGTCTGAGTCTCTCAGTGCAGGACTGTGAATGTCTGGAGGAGTGCATTTGAGCAGCTTTTTCTATTGTTTATGTGAGTCTTCCATATTGGTGTTGTTTCTCCAATGTTACGTGAGCTATTTTAAACTGAGTGAAAAGTTGTTCTTTTTTTATAAAAAGTTAAGTGCATGATTTTCCCACCTATATATGAATTGTTATGTGATCAAATAATTGTAGGAATGATACAGGCAGCATCTTTCATCTGCTAGGTTTCATGCTCTATTTTTGGAAGTTAACACAGCTTGTAGTTGAGTCTTTTCATTGTAATCATGCAAGGAATTATAGTGTTATCACTTTGTTTCACTTTCTTGCATCTATGCAGTTTGTAGCAATTCAATACCCATTTCAAAGATGCATCCACCCATTTTTCACTATCTCACTGGCTGAGCAATATTCTTTTTCTCTTTCAAGATCCATTTCTTAAAGGATCACATCCCAGTAACTTTTTCCCAGATACAAACATTAGTATTGCAGTACATTACTTCACTGTAGCCTGTAGGGAGGATTTTCATGCCTCAGCACAGTCAAATATTTAAATTGAAAATAAAACTTTTAAAGCTGGAAGGAACTAGGGCCCCTTGGTGGATTGTGACCACCATTTTGAACTAGATACTCTGACAGAATGCCTTATTTCTTCTTTTCAAGCTTCATTTTCCATTAAAATATAATCTGAGCAATTCAAATGCGGACTGCATCTCATACTTCTCAGAAATCTAGTTCTTCTTTGCACCTTCCACTTACTTCAAAGACCGAGACATGCAGTGAAGCTTTCTCTCCACCGTTAACACGCTATTTATAATATGAACACTTCAAGCTGCATAGCTAACAGGAAGTGCCACGCCATGTTGATCTGGACGTTTACACATTACAAAAGAAGCAAAACTGCCAAGTACTGCCCTGAGCATCATTGTAGTCTATATTCCAGAGATGTAAATCAGCATGAGAAAAACATTTTTGATGAGAAGACAAAGTGATGTATCATACAATAGAAAGAGTTACACTATAGATGCATGCTTCTATTTCTGAATTATCCAAGTTTGTTTTTGTTATACTAAAGTTAATAGAAGAGGAGAAAAAAGCTATAAGGAATAATGTCAATCCAATTTATCACATTGAAATACATAACGATGTATTTAATTTTATCTTCAACTTTCAATATTTATCTTCAAATTTCTTTTATATATTTTCCATGATTTTTCAGAGTCACAGGACCTCATAGAAATCCAAGGGTTATCATTCTGCAAACCATTTATTTCTCAGTGGAATTTGAGTGATCACTCCAAAGACTGCTTACTGCCCTTTTAAAAGCAAATAAATTATAATTTGGTTTGGAGCATTTTTTCCCATTGATTTCTATATATGGGTAAGCAAAAGTCTTTTGTAAAATGTAAAAGGGATTGTGAATGCTTCAATAGATGTATCCCATTGATAATAACCACATGCAGATGAAAATTTAGTTTTCTTAAAGAGTGTATACCTGGGGCAACAATGTACCCTATCTTTCTAACATATTACGTTTATTGATTCTTTGGGACTTTCACATTATATATTCTGATCAAATTTTCCAGGCTTTCAATATCTGTTCCCCCCACCCTTCTGACCCTACCCCCTGCCAAAAATAAAAATCATAATAACTAAGAAATAAATAAGTCCAGTTTGTGTTATTTTTATTGCCAACTCTCAGTGGCCTGCCCCATATATGGAACTGAGTCCTTCTCCTCAAACACCCCCAACAGAAGCCATGTGTTGTGGGAGCTCCTTCTGCTCCTCCAGCCAATAGCTACTGAGATACCAGCCCATTGGGGCGTTGTCTGTCTCTCTTTAAAAAAGCAGCAACTGCCCTCCGCTTGCTTTCTGGCTTCCGGCTCNAAAAGTCAGGGAAGAAACTCAAGCCAGGCACTATGGAGGGGGTGCTGTTTACTGACTTGTTCCTCTTGCATTGTTCAGCCTGCTTTCTATAGAACCCAGGATCACCAGCCCAGGGATGGCACCCCCCACAATGTTCTATCTCCCCCATCCTCCCATCAATCACCAATCAAGAAAATGGATAACAAACTTGCCTTTAGGTCAATCTTACAGAAGCATTTTCTCAATTAAGATTTACTTTGCCCAGATATGTTCATAGTTTGCAGCAAATTGAAAAAAAAAACTAGCCAGCACACCAGATAACCATATATTTGACTATAGCTTTAGAAATTAATAGAAAGTTGTTGATTTTCAGCAAAAATTTTTTTAAAATGAAGCTAACTCAAATTATCAAACAAAAGTCTCCAGAGAAGAGAATTTGCATAGACTGACTCATAGCAAAAAATTTCCTAATCAATTTGAAAATCTCCTTCAGCATATATGTAAATTAGCCATCAAAACTGAAAATGTTTAGGGAGAGAAAATCACTTTCCTACATTGATTAAATTATTCACTTCATACTCATAAACAGTTTAGAAAGAAAACACCCAAGCCTGATTGCTCAGACTCTCTAGGGTGAAAGAAACAAACATTTTTCAAAGCACTTCTTGGCTTCCCGAGGTATCCCTTTGCCAACCCCCTAAGGAGGTACCTCCGAACCTGCTGTGAGCTGCGGCAGCGCCTGCCCACCTTCTCAGCAGCCAGAAATATGCTCGGTGGTGATTATCAACAGGGAGGAAGATCAAAAGGTTGAGAGAATTACTAAGCAAGACAGGATTCCTCTAACAACCTTTTTTTTTTTTTTTTCTATTCAGGTCCTGAAGCTAGGGCAATCTCAAACTGTAGTCAATTACATGCGAAATGTGTTTCTTCAGAGCACTTTCTGTGCGAACTACAATTACTCCAATCTTCTTGGCACATGGACAACGGGAACACCATTAGAGCCACGGTGATTTGCTGCCAGGACCCCACATGACCTAATGTGTGCCTAGCCCTTCCAAATTGAGAAGAAAAAAAATAATAATTTTAGCCCACAGATTTATGGGAGGGAAGCCATCATAAAGTCAAAAAGATCCTTAGTCTTTTATGTAAAAAGAGGCTTGACAAAAACTTTGTAGGTCGTTACTGGAGCAGCGTTACACTTAGGGATGGAGAGTAACATCCATTATAGACGGAGTCCAGTGTGGTGTGAGATTTATAATGGAAAGCACTCTGATGGTATGGAGGCGGGTAGGAGTACTGTCTTGTCACCGTCTGATCTTCTCAAAAACACAGGCCAACTTTACCAAACCGCATTGTACTCAGTTAAGTGAGCCAACCTGTTTCTAGTTCTATTTAGGAGGCCATGATGGTGGATCAGAAAAGAGAAAACTTATCTGAAAATTAAAGCGATCTCACATTCTCTCCTTGAATCCTCACAGTCTGATGAAATAGTTATCACACTCACTCACACACACACACACACACACACACCTCATTGTGTATGTGGTATTGGTGCTTGTGCCTGCCCTGCATGCATGTGAAGGTCAGAGGGAAACTGGCTGTGTCCTATTCCAATTCTCACTTTATTTCCTAGAGACAGGGTCTCTCCCTGAATCTGGAATTTGTCATCCTTATCCCACCCGTGTCTTATTTCCTCCATGTCTCCTTCATCTTGCTAGACTGGCTGGCCATGGAGGTATAGCTACCAGGAACTGGCCATGCGGGGCTTGTTTGGTGGGCGTTGGGTATTTGAGACGAGGTTTCTCTGCAAGTGCAGCAAGTGATTTCACTGTAATGTCTCCCCACCCTCTGTCAGGCCATAATGAAAAGTGAAGAAACTGGAATCCATAGCTGTGAACTGACGTTGAATGTGACCATGGTAAACAGCGGAAACGGACGCCAAAGTTGACTCAAACGTAGTCACCTTTGAACTTTCTCTTCTTGATTCCCATGGGCTACTGAACACATTCATTGAATACTGTGCACTGTGTAAAGACTTGGTGAATAAGTGAATCACATATGATGTGTACAGATTGGTGGTGTGTAACAGTTTCCCCAGGAACTGAAAATTTCCATACAGCATGGAAATGCCCTTAAGCAGGAGGGTAAAGAACTCAAAATAGTTTAGAAAGTCCTGGAAACTGACCCAAAGGGTTCACTAGAGCCCCCATAGAAGACAAGCTACAGAGAAGACTCTTAGTCGGACCAGCTGCCTGAAAGAAGCAGAAACCAGCGGAACTGACTGGAAGAAGCCTAGACCCCCCCGTCTTTTGGAAAGAATACTCTCCAACCTGTAGGCTGCAGAGTGTGCTCCAGGTTGCCAGCTTTTGTGAGCTGTCACCCATGCTGGGGTGGGCTTTGGAGACACAGATCTCTTTGAGTCTTTTCTGCTCCTATAAGTAACTCTTCACCCCATTCCCATAAATAACCCCAAGTAAACTCATTGATTCATCAAGTTGGACTCCGGTTGTATCTGCGCTTTGTTCTTTTGGGGGCTCCCTATCTCTGTTGAGTAGCTCTGTGTAGCATCTCCCCAGGAGTAGTTTTGTTACCTGAAGCCATTCTACTTGTCATTATAGTACAGCGACAGAGAGACACAACAGAAATGGAAATGATTTCTCCGTGGACTTTGTCCTACCTTCTGCATTTTCAAAGAATCCATCGATTGTTGCTTGAACATTAACTGGAATTTATCTGATGTTACTATTCTTTTAGTCTTTGGGTTTGACCCGGGTATGAACACAGATTGGGTTCCTTCACAGCAGAATGTGATCCACATTGAGCTGGGGGATCAGTGTTCACTTACCACTTTAGAGTTAATTAGTAAGCAATCTTTAAGCAAAAATTCAGTTTGGGTAGGTATTAGGGAGTCTATGGTTTCATACTTTTGGAACCAGATTTTCTGTCTCGGGTTTTTAAGGTTTAGAATCACTTGCATTGTGGTAATAAAGTGAAAATTGGCAGAGCGCCTAAAATGCTGGGCAAGGGAGCTGTCTGTCACACAACCACAGTGGCATGGCTGCTCTACAGGAAGGGACAGTGGTCATTGGGCTTGATGGGCATCGCAGAGATTGTGACCTGTCAAACCTAAAAATCTAAATGCACCAGGGGTAAGTAATTGAGGAGTATCCTGGTCATTGATGGTTCACTATGAACGTGGAAAACAAGTGGAATAAGAGGTCTCTGCCTGAAGCAGACAGACCATCCAATTACCTTGTCGAATCTCCTCTTTCTCAAATTCCAGGCTCATGAGACAATTTTTAGCGGTAAAAATAGTCTCAATAAGCCTTCCAAAACATATGTATTTTCTTTCAACCTTTGACCTTTTCTCTGTTCAGCCTACATGATCAATAGCAAAATCCTTAAACAGAACATAGGCCTAGAACAATAAAACGAAATTCATTATTTGCTCTTTGGGCTTTAAGAAAATCTTTTAGTGAAGAAAAAACTCTCTATGGATTTAGGAAACACAGGATAAAAAATGGTACAACCTCTCACTGGTACAATTAATAATTCCCTATGCTGAAAGATGAGAAATTTAGAAAGTAATCGAGGTGAGTACAGATGTTTCAAACATCTGAAAAAATAAGAACTTATGTTTTAGGACCAGCACAATGATTGCTAAAGGGGACATGGGCTTCCAAGACAAACTTGTATGATTTATTTACAGATGAGGTCTCTAGCACAAAAGATGACCAGTATCACAGAGGAGGACTAACTACACAAACTGGTTATGTTGTTAGGTATCAATTAGGTCCTCAGCCACCCAGTGTTTGGTTTGCTAACCAGCCACTAGTGTATCAATTATGTGAACTTGAATTTGACAGATCAGGGTTTTTCTAAAGTACAGTATTCAGAATATTTTCATCTAAGCAGTAACTGTACCTGTGGAAAAAGGCTAGTGGGAATTATAGCGATGGATCAAGAAATTACTGAAGAGAGAATCCTGTAGTTAACCACAAAATGACTTTCTTGTGGCATATTGCACTTTTAGATGTCCTTGTGTCAGCCAAAGAGGCAAGTAGTCAATTCCATAGTCTTTCTGGTTACTGTATGGGTGACTGAGACACAAAAGTAAAATCCACGAACCAAGGGGATAGAAAAATAGAGAGGGTTTAATGGGAAACATCAATCTCAATATTACGCATGCGCAATTGTTCACACCTTATGTCATAAAGGTAGATATACAGATGAGTTGCTAACATTTTCAGCACAGTGTCAGTGGGCCACAGCATTCAAGGGGGAAAAATGAAGTATATAAAGCCCTAGGGACAGTAAGGTTTTAGGAAATAGAAATAAAGAACCCCAAGAAGCTGTGTGAGAACTGTCAGAGACATCAACCATTATATTTGTTCCTGCTCCAGGACCAGCTCTCCAGCTTTCAAATGTCATCCAGCGTAGAAAGGACCAAGAAACTATTAATAGCGTTCTAAATGTTACATCCCATTTCCCTCAACCTCGTGGGTTGAGAGAACAAGGTGAACAATTTTTAAATTTTCTTATAGAAAAAAATATCTACTTGAAAATCAGTCTTCTTGATATCTTCTGAATCATTCCCCAAATAACTCAGTGGTGGCTGGGAATAAGGGACATTGATAATATATCACATAGATAGATGGGTGGGTATATTAATGTATTTCCATATTTACATATATTCACTTCCATTGACATGTAGGTATAATAAATACCTTTACCTTTTAAGCTATACATACATAGTAACATGTGGTATCATATGTCATAGAAACACATTTATGTCTCATATATAATAGCAACAAATCTTTTATTCTTCTTATTCAGAGTATGACAAAATACAAATATAGCAAGATTGTCCTGTTAATATATTACTCTGTTCCTTCAGGGTAAAACATGTCTGATACAGGAGCCTTTTACACTTTTCAGACAACACATGCAAACAAAGAACAGGAAGTAAGCTATTAGTAAGACTCTTATGAGAATCACAACCAATCAAAGGGCAGAGATGTGGAGCCAGGGCCCAATAAATGCACATACAAAACACCCAAAGTTCAGGCAACAGTCTCCTAGGAGACACAATCTCACAGCAAACTCCCTGATCTTCTGGCTCCTACAGACGTTAGAAGCTATCCTTATAAAGTTTTATTAGCATGTCTGCCCAAACATGAGAGCAGCAAGGATGGCAGTCAGAGATATCTTCATAGCCATGGTATTAAGATCTTACATATTAGATCTGAGTTATTGGGGTCTCAGCTGGAACCCTAGACACATCAGCATCAGCACCCACCAAATGAGTCTCAGGATTCCCAGCATCTGCCAGCGTGGTTCATTGAGTGACAAAAGGTGAGCCTGGCTCTATTCTGTCTCAAAAAAAAAACAAAAAGAAAAAGTATATATATATATATTTCATTAATTTCTCTGCCACCATGCTTACTTTATCAATAATTCAGAATGTATGTGTTTCACAATTTTCTGATCTATGATTCGTGCTAGAAAATTACTCATTGATCCTCACTAGTATGACGCATGCTCAGGTTTGTTTTCCAGGGAATGGCAATAGATTCCGGTCATTCATCTAGATTCATTCAGCCTGTCTTATTATCTTGTTCCTCGGTCAGTGTTCTAATGTAGCTAGCCAGTGACAAGGAAGTTTTGCCCTGAGACTCATTCCCTACCTCAGTCTTTATTCTCATTCCTCCTGAGACCATTTTCTATATCTTTTTATTAGACCATCCTAGACCTTGAAACAGCTCAGCTATCTTCTCAAGCTATTTCACAGCAATTATTTTAATTTACAATTTAGTTGCTAAAATACATATTTAGAAATTACAACACATTATTGGTTTAATCTCATAGTCTATTTATTATTCACATTATATTAAACGAATACTGTGTGCAGCACAGTCTTCCCTTTTGGTAGGTAGGAGTCTATACCCAAACCTCTTAAATGGAGTACTGACACAGTGAAATGTTCACACACCATGAGAGAACTGCTAAATAACCAAAGGGGTGAAGATAATTAGGAAGTAAAAGCATATTATTTCTGTATGCAGAGAAGTAAGCAGAAAGAGAGTAAGGTTGAATGTATATATACTGGAAAAGTTAATTCTAGCAGATTTATATGCCCAGACTTATCTAGAGAACATCCAAGTTCAGATTGAATTTGTTCTCACTTAATGCATTTTTTTTTAAATTTTCACTAAAGTGTTTACATCTTTACTTAAATTCTCTGATGCCATGCTTACTCTGTCAATAATACAGAACACATATGTGTGAATCTTCTCCAATCATGCATAACACTGAGCTTTATGATAACAAATGACTTCGCCACTTTCATTCATATGAACATGTGCGATGATTTGTTTGCCAGGGACTGGGATTGGGCTCTGGTTATCCTTCTATATTCATTGCACCTGTGTTATTATCATGCTCACCAGTTGGTGTTAAGATGTCGCTAGCCAGCTACTGCCAAAGAAGGGTTACACAGGGACTTACACACTCCCTCAGAAATGAACAGTGCACCGCCATGTCAGGAACTGTTCCAGGTGGCACCAGCGCTAGGAAAAGCAGAACACAGTCCTTGCCCTTGGGGACTTTGCGGGTAGTTTGGAAAATAAACAGATCAATACACCAAGGTGGTAAATGTTGTGATACAGTGGACTACATGATTCTGTCATAACAAAGTGAGAGTAAAAGCCACTTCTATCTGAGGAGGTCAGTAATTATTTTAGCAAAGGGACAACATCTAGATTGTACTTTAGAGACTGGGTTGAAGTATATGAGCTTCCATAAATACTTACTGGTTTTAGTCACCTCTAACATATAACAGAATTTCACATAAAAGTGTGGAGAGTGTAGTCTCAAATTATTAAGCATCTTTGCTTGCTTTACAGCTTCAGAAGATAGTTTCCATTAATCAGATACATAATTTGAGCAAACAAATACTGATTAATAATAAGCAGCTATGATACATACATGGCATACTAGAAGAGAGGAAAAGCTCATGACCTTAAGGTACCAAGATTTAAAAGAAAAGACAAGCTATAACTTTTATTTCTAGATTTTAATTTTTTCTGGATGTCATTTTTATAAATATGAGATTGTTAAATATGCTTCAGCATGGTAAAAATGCCAGCCCTTGAAAGATATATGTGCATGAATTCACAGATCCTTCAAATGTGGTACTTTGTACGTTATAAGGATGTATGCAGTTCTAAAAGAGCTTGAGATGGAAGGCTACTGTTTTCCTGGGGTGCCCAGGTGAGCCTAGAACAAACCACCAGATCCTTAGAAGAGAGACATGAGGTAGGAATCTAAAAAGGAGACGTGCTGATGAAACCAGAGAATATGGTGGGATGCATGTCAAAGGTAAAGAGCCAAGGGATGTAGCAAGCGTCTACAAGCCAGAAAAGAGAGAGAGAGAGAGAGAGAGAGAGAGATTTGCCTCTGAAGCCTCTAGAGAAAATGTAGCCCTGCTGAAACCTTCCTTTCTTCCTTTAAGACTTCAAGTGTCAGGAAATGTAAGA
Source organism: Bramus lutescens (assembly GCA_001685075.1). Taxonomy (NCBI): domain Eukaryota; kingdom Metazoa; phylum Chordata; class Mammalia; order Rodentia; family Cricetidae; genus Bramus; species Bramus lutescens. The sequence goes on along the minus strand of LOEQ01005545.1, from coordinate 17,005 downwards.
TCAAAAAAGGGTGTTGCTTTAAACCACCAAGTAGATTCTAATTCATTAAATTGTACAGTGACTAATATACTTGCCAAAACCCAGAAAGGAAACATGTAAGGCCTGTGAGAACAGAAGACATACAATCCTGCAGTGCTTTGACAAGTTTTACAATTCCTGAAATGTTAGAAGGGAATAGCTCATGTGGAATTTGTTGTCTTAGAGCTATGATCTTTGCTCTTTTTCTTAGCATTATGGAAATATGCCTTGAGGCTGACTTAACACCACACAGCTTTTGGCTTCTTTGTTATTTTTTCCTAAAAGGAATATTCTTGACCTTAACACTGATGGATGGGCCAGATCATAAAATTACCAGATCAGCCAGAAATCAAGGAAGAGAGCCACAGTCTAGTTCATGGATGTGGAGCAGAATCATCATTATGATCGCTACGAATCCAAAATAGCTTATCTCCCTGAAAGGACCTGACTTTATAAAGCTCCAAGGAAGTGCTAAAGCCCAAATACAAACACAGATGTTACTCTAGGGAAAACCAAACACTGATATCATTTATCATTTTTTCTTGTGAACAAGAGCCTTGATGAAAACTTCTCTCTCCGAAAGCTAACCACGAAAACTAGGCTTCTCAGTTTACTGAAAAGATTATCAAGGCACCAGGCAAAGGAAATCATTAGTGGAAGCTAAAGATTTCTGTGAGGCAGAACCTTTAGGAAATAGGGTGTCATCTATGTTTACAAAGACTGCTAGAAAATCCAGGAAGTAGACACGATGGCACTCAGTGTTTCTTTGTGTTTTGCATTATGTATTTTAAAATTATATGTTCCCCTATGCTGGAAAAAAAATACAGAAATTTTTAAAATACCTGACATTTAGCTTTACCAAACTTAAAGTTTAGCAAGCAGACAAGGGGACAAGTACAGAAGACCCTGAGACTATGTAATAAAGAATCTATTTGTGGGCAGGAAAAGAAAACTTCCTTGGAAAAGTGTGAATAAAATTGACAGTTGAATAAAAGAAGAAAAGTCTTAGGAGGAAGAAATGGTGAAGACTGCAGAGACTTAAATATCTGCTGTAGAGAATTCTGGCTGAAGCATACAGTGTAGATTTATTGGGATAAGAAAGGATGCAGAAAGACTAGGGAAGATGACATCTTAAGATAAAATGATAGCAGGAGAGTAAGGATACATTTCAAAAATAAGGAGGAGTCAAACCTGATACATCAAAGTGGCCAGAGAGAAAGGACAGTCTCTGGAATGGGTGTGATCACAACCGAATGGATTGGCCAATCCCTGTGATGGAGAACATTGGAGGAGTAGGTTGACCAGAAGGAAGTCATAAACTTCGAGAAGTGATGGGATGCTCCTGTGAGACATCAAAGTGAAGATGCAGACAGGGCAGTTAGATGTACAGGTCAGTGATGCAGGATTAAAGTTTCTACAGAAGATGGAAGTTTGCCGTGGTAAATATGTGCTAACTAGTTTCATAGAAATAGGTGGGACATTTTCCAGAGGACAGTTAGAATAAGCACCGAGGATCTTGGAAAAACACAGCCTATGTGCATGAGTAAATGGCAAGTTGGAAGATCAAGGGCTTTGAATCCAATAATGCCCTTTCATCCAGTGATAACCTAGGAAATAGAAAAAAAAGTAAAGAAAATTTATCAGCTACAAATGTCATGATCTTCTTTCTACCATATACAATCCTATGCTGTTACTCAACAGTTAACTTTCTTTTAAAAGGGGTAAGTGATGTTGCCTTGTGATTTTCTTTTTCATTTTCTCTTTTTTCTTTTGCTTTTATGCCACTTTCTATAAGTCCATATTTTAGACAAATGCTTGAAAACAAAACAAGCTAAACAATTTGCTCAAGACTATATACTTAACTTAAGGTGGTCTTTTTAATATAGCAGGTTCCTATCTTACCATGTCAACTGATGAGAAATAAACTGTACTCAGTTAACACAAAAACTGAAGGTCTTTGATAAAACAAAAAAAAAAGTAACAAGTGAGTGATGATCAAGGTTCTCTTTATTTAATTAGGGGAAACCAAAACAGTGCTCTTCATCCATGCCTTACTTGAAAAATGGGTTCACCATGGTAACTTTATACTCACATCACAGCAGTAGAATGGGAATAGAACCCATTTGTTCAAGGGCAGAGCACACAACTGTGTGTGACTTTGAGGTTAGATTGCATCCTTAAAATGAAGAATTGTTAGAAAAAGAAAAGACTCTCCTACAAACAATGAGAACAAGTCCTTCATAAAAACTACCTCTTAGAATACTAGTGCTTTTCCAGGCTGTCTCTTGCTTGCCTTGGCTTCTCAGCAAATCACTTTGATGGCAGAGGATTGTCTATACCTGTCTCAGCCAATGCAATAGCTGTCAGCCAGCTACTGGATCAGCAAGGATCAGGTGCTTCTTTGATCATTCCTTACAACACATCTTGCCTCACAAACAGGGTATAATTTTTGATTCAATTACACCCTTAGGAATAATCAAATCTCTACTTGGTAAAAACAAACAAATAAATAAATAAAAGCATGACATATTTTTGTATCATAAACAACTGGGAAACATAAGAGAACATAAGACAATTCAGCTTCTCAGAATTTATAACTTATTGATAGCTCAAGGCAGTTCTATTTTACAAAAGAATAAGCCAGAGAGAAAGTTAAGCATATATTCAGGACTGAGCAAATAGCAGGGGCACGCAAGAGTAGAGCTGATGTTATGAGCTGTGTGCAGTGCAGATGTGTGTGTGTGTGTGTGTGTGTGTGCATCTGTGTGTGCACATGCGCCTATGTGAGTACTTATGTGTGTTCTAACAATAAACATGTCAAGAGGCAGGTAAAATTAAATGACAAATACATGTTATACATGTTATGGTTTGGAGAGGTAATGTCCATTAAAACTTGTGTACTGAAGAGTTAACTACTGCAATACTGCTCAGAAGTGGTGCTTTTGGGGCCAAATGTAGATGATTACAATAAAGTAGTCTCATACTAGCTTAGAATGGAGTATAAGAAAGGGTTCTTTAGTTAGGGGTAGACTACAGATCAACAGTCCTCTGCATGAGCAAGGAACAGGAACTGAATCCAACAGTCAAGAGAAAGAGAGAGCCTGTGTGTGTTTATATAGTACATGTATATCTGTTTATATAGTAATTCGCCAATATGTGGCTATGCCCAGAGTGTGCCAGTATCTTAAAGGCTATGGGCTGAAGGAGTTCCCACAACATGATCAGATTGCATGGGCTCCAACTTCATGAATGGATGAACCCACTAAGTGACATTAGAGGGATGAGATGGAAATGTTCAGCGATGGGCCTGCTTGGAGGAAATGAGTACATAGCATTCCCCTGTCCCTGGTCCCTTTCTCTTTTGGCTTCCTTGCTGGTAGTAGTTGGTTTCCCTACACCTTGCCACAAGTTTAGAATCAGGAGAGCCAGCCTTTGACGCATTGAAATCATGAACAGAAAAGATTCTCCTCTAAATTGTTCTTTCAGAGCCATGTCAGTGAAAAGCTCCTATTACAGTTCATTTCAAATGCAGTTAGGAAAGAACAAAATGGGTTCTGAATAATGGAAGGGCATAAACTGTGGCTGTGCAAAGCAACATTATTGAGGTTTACCACCAGAAGTTTCAACTGTGAATAGTCATTATCATTGATTGTCCCTATGATTGCATGCTATGTTTCAGAGTATTTCATGTGTCATCCTTAAAAAATAGGGTCACAATTTCCCATTTATTACAAAGTGTTAACTCTCAGATTCAAAATACATTTTAATCAAAATATTGAAAGTCAAGTTTGTTTTCATCTCTGAGTCTTTCTACCAGCCATGAATTTTGGTATTCAAATGGATAAACACTCACCACAAGATATTCTATACTGGCAGATGTTTCTAGAAAAATTCCAAATCAGTGACAGCCTAGGAAAATAACCAACTTCAAAGACCCTTAGCAAGCAAGTTGAAAATAAGAGGCGTACTGTGAAGGGAGTTTTGAAAAGCCGGTACAAGAATCACGCTGTGCATCCCTTGGGACAAAGAGATAATGTGGTAGTAACTGTGAATGAGAATAAACGGAACAGGTGCAGCTCACTCTCACAGGTGAGAGGACAAATACTAGAGAGAGAATTCATCCTTAAGCTGGGCAAGGAAGCCCTAACCTGACTACAGGAAACATGCAGGAACATGTCAGCAGAGGGTCAACTGGCTAGGCTAGCCTGTGTCCCCAGAAGCTTTCAAAGGGGTAGAAGGCTTATTCCCAACATCCATCACTTCCAATGCACATCTCACAGTGAGGCAGTCATTAAAGTGACCAGCCTTCCAGGTGACTTATTTCAAATCTCCATCCGATGTCAGTCAGCCATCTTCATGGAAATTAAATGGTAAACCTGAATAGCCTGAGAAGTCGTTGCTTTGTCCTAAAATTGTGGACGCCGCATTTCCCACCTTTCTAACCAGCATGAAAATAAGATCACTACAGGATAAAGTCATTGCCTCACACTGGTTTATTGCTCAGAGGCTGAAAATGCATTGTACAAATGAGCAGACTAGCACACACCTTTCTCTTACATAATAAGTACTGTGGCTGCCCATTTATTTCTTCCAAAAAGCATCCAAGAAGCTTAGGCATGGGCATCATTGAAATATTAAGTTGTTGCCTTCTTTCTTGGTGTTTCAAAATGTCCAGAATGCTCACAACGATATGAGGTGACTTCGAGGATCGTGCACACAAAATTTCAAGACGGCCTACATGTTTTCCATATTTTACTGTGTTTAGACTTGTGGTATGGAATTATTAAGGAAACGAGTCACTCATTTCTCCCAGGAAACAATTATTGAGTCGCTACTATTATGCAAGGCACATTTCTAAAAGTTGGAGTTAAGACAAAACAAAATAAAACTAATGAATCCAGCTTATAGCTTGGTGAGCCAGAGGTATTGGGAAGTAATTGTATGAAGTATATGAGAACATATCCAAACACGAAACAGCAGGGTGCTGTGACCAACTGAGATCCTACCTTTAAACCAACCTAGGAGAGTTAGGGGATAAGCGAGTTTGGGACAAGAAAAATGATAAAGTTTTTTTCTGGTCAGACCTGGAGATGAATGTGACAGATCTGACCTTTGCCTTGACATTTGCAGAGGCTCCTATTATCTCCTCCTGACAATAGGCTACAAGACTTGATTTTGAAAACATTCCAAGACATAATATTAAAAAGTCAAATAAAATGACTTGCAATTCACTTCAGAGACCTTTGGCACTTCATTTTTTTTAACCCAGTTGCAGGCAGTAACAGCAAGTAGTACAATTCCTTTTCCAGTGTTTTGCTCTTCCATATCCTTCTTGGATGCGACCATGGGCATTAATGAAGATTTCTCACGTCTTGATACTTAGGTTGTTTCTAGACATTGTCTCAATGTAACAGAATGATGCAAGACTGTCCAACAGGTTTACAGCAAGTAGAAGTGTTCTATCAGACCTTTTAATTCATAATTTAAAACTTCACTTTAAAAATAGGTATATTGGAAACTAGTTAATATTTCTCAAACGGGTAAAACTGATTTTTTTCTTAAAAAAAAAAGCTGAAATGAGTGAACACTAGAGTTTCCCAAAGTAGATCAGGCGTGAAGGTAAAATTCAAATTCTTCACTGGCTGGGAGATGTGCAATCTGCTTTTCACTTCTGTCATTCCTCTTCCCTCCTTTACCTCGCCTAACCCCCATGGCACCAGGGTTCGCTTTTATACCTCTTTCCTGCCTTCCCATTTTTGCTGGGTCCTCTGCTAAACAGGGAAGCCCCCTACCCACTACAGGAGCCTTAATCATTTAAGGAAAAATTAAAATAGCCATTCTCTGCCTTATCTCAAGCAGAAATCTTCCATCCCCCTTTATATAACCACTGGTTTCCAAAACCTTGGCCAACACCCACCTAGACAACTTTACCCAGCAGAGAGCCTTTTGTAGCATTTTTTTTTTCTTACCTGGTGGAGCTTTTACTTTCCTGTCTGGAAGCATTTGGGCAAACAGCTGTCTCTGGGCTGCCTAGGACATGTCCTCAGCATTGGCTTCACAGCAGAGCAGAAAGGAATATATGGACAAACACGTTTCTTGCATTCTTCTTTGCCAAATATTCCTTCACTTTTCAGGATGAAGCCAAATAAGAAGGATCACAGACTGGTCATTGATAAGGTCCTGAAGCAGGCTGTGAGGATCTATGATTAATACGTCAACCCACAATTCAGTGGGTTAGTGTTTTACCCCAGGATATTTTCTGTATTTGTATGCTTTACATCTTTAAGAAAAGAAACCCAGAATTTTCCTACTGCATGATTCCACTTTCCACCTTTGTGGACCATGATGCCAGCTAAGGTAGGTATCATAAAATCAAACTGGCAAGGCAGGAGTAGATCATTCTGCTATTTTTCTACGTCTTTGAACTGCACATGGGAATTGGGCTGATCAAGCTCTTTTAACATGACAGTGAGGTTCATAGCACTCTGCCAAGCTCTGTGATCATCAGTGATTCTAAATTTTCCAGCATAACCATGCATTGTCATCAAAGTTAGAAATCAAATAATGATGTTGGAACATAGCCTAATAAGAACCTGATGTTTGTTTCTTTTTAGCATTGCTGATGCTCCTAGAAGTTCCAGCCAGGACACTCATGGACACCAGTAAAATGGTACAGAAGAGGATGGGAGTGAGGGGTGAGGGGGGTGCATAGTTCTGGATGATCTGGTGGTTTTTGGAGCAGTTGCTGACATTGTGAGCTGAAAATTATGCAGAACAACTTCTCATCTTTCTGGATGCTAACTACTCCCTTGACCCCTTTCCATTAAAACCCAGTAATTCTCCCCAGGCAGTTGAAACAGAGAATATTTCTAAATATTTTCATATATTTCTAAAATGTATTTCAGGTATGTGATTGTTCCAAGGTGTAAATCAAGGTACAGGACAGATGTCACTAGTGGGGCTCTGGTACTGGGGCCTTTAAATGTGAAAATACTTATTCCATAATGACAGAAATCTCCAAGGGAAACAAAGAATCAAGACTGTGTCAACAGTAAACTCTGAGGTGTCCCCAAGACACAGCTTGGGTAGACAGGCTTTTGGGAGAAAGGCCTTGGTACTGAAACCACAGGAAAGATAAAGAAGAAAGGCAAACTCTTTAGAGGAGTGTATCCATTCCCTTCTGGAACCAGGGAATGTTTGTGATTCTTCCCTTCTATAAAAAAGGAACAAAAATAGTCTCCTCTGACTCAGAAACCACTTGGGAGATAAAAATTTACCCTAGTGGAATAAAGAAGACTAGGAAGACACACACTCAAAGATGTTTGTTTAAAAAAAAATGTCTAAGACGAAATAAGAGGAGAGCGGCAGAGACGGCAGCCACCCAGGTCCCCAGAGCTGTAGAGAGAAGGGTGAATACTTTAGGTGCTATGTCCTGTGATCTCCATGATTGAAATCAGTAGCCTTACCTTTTGAAGTTTTTAATATATTGGCTCTACTTTCTCTTCTCTCACACAAAGAAATATGAGAGAGGGAGATAGATCTTTGTAGTAGGACTGGTCCTTTGGGCGTCCTGCAATCCCAACTCAACTTTAGGATCTTATTTTCCTCCTTTTTCCTAGTCAATAACATACTAAATCTGGTTAGTTTTGTCTATGTGTTCATGGGTGTGGGAGCAGGCACAAGAGCATTGGCAAACTACCATGGCCTTATCCTCCTCAAAGAATGGCTTTCCCATGTCTGGGAGCTATCAACTTTCGATAGCTCTTCAGTTAGTGCATGGACCTTGGAAGCACTTCCCCTGTCTTTGCCAGAATTTTGAGTGTGTTTCTGTCATATGGAGAGCCGCTGCTGTGGGTATGTGAGTGAAATGCCTGTGTCATGCCCAGATGATAGCATTTTATAGCACTTCCATCTACCTTCCAATTCTTACATTACTATAGTTTGTGTTCTTCCATGATACACCCTGAAACCTGCAGGGTAGGGGTGATTGATGAAGACACCCCATTTAGAGATGAACACTCAGTCTCTTATTCTCAGCATTCTAAAGAAATTTCCTATCTCTGGGTTAATGTCTGCTCACTGACAAAAGAGGCTTTTCTAACCAAAGTATAGAGGAGTACATATGTAAGAGTATAAACATGAGTATTTAGAAGGAAACTTGATAGCATAATCAATCAGGAAAACAATACTAGGTTCTACTTTAGGTCCTGTGCACTCCCCTGTCTTGGGCTTTTGAGCAAGATTACAATACTAGGCATGAAATTTTCTCCTTTGGAGCAAGTCTCAAATGTTAGCTATTCCATTAACAGCTGTGCTGGTACTGTACACCATAATATTCACTCTGGTTAGTCGGTCCTGTTAGATAGATGAGGGAGAAATAGGAGCAGGGTAGGGGGAGATGGATAAATATGATATTTCACCTTATACACATATGATATCCACAAGAAGAAAATTTATAATTAAAAAGATTTGAAGCTATATGTTTCAAAAACAGGTTGGTTTATTTGCTTTGACTTTTTCCACTCAGTGTAAACTTACAAAGCTAGGACAAATAATCACTTTTCTTACTGCCAGGTGATAAAAATTTAAAAAAAAATAAAGGTAAGAGTTCTTTTCGTCTAATATATAATACAGTTTAATATAGAACCCATTTATGTTTTTAGGTAAACGGAAGTCTTGCCTAAGTGAAAACAACTAAAATCTAGTTCAAACAATTATTATATTCTAGCTTACAAATAAAGCTTAAAATGAAGGATTACACAATCCTTAACCAACAGAATATAAACCAAAAATTTGTAAAAGTATGCATTGGTTCCATAAGAGATCTTTAAGCATTTTCCTTTTGAAATCCTAAATAAAAACTTCAAAAGTAGTGTGTGCGTGAAGGGAGACCACTTTCTCAGCCTATTTTCCACACTGCGACCATCTGATGAGTTCCCAGGATAGCGTTTCAATTCCTCAGTAGAAGGTGGATCCTTCTGATCTATCCACTGTCATGTTTTATTTTCATTGGCTGATCTAGATGGTATAGTTCTCCACTACATAGCTCAGCCCTTGAGCAAAAGTTGCTGCATACTAGATGAAAAGTAAAGAGTTTAGCACAAATGACCTTTGAAAGTCTCACAAAATATTTTAAAACATTATAACCAACCAACATGGGATGAATTTCTGGCACACATAAAAGCAGACACGGTGAGAAGGCAATACAGAACAAGGCTTGAGATGTAGAAATGACTTTAATTCCTGGTTCTGTGAGATTAGACTAAACATGTAGTGCCTTAAAATCTCTGTTTGCCTATCTGAATAAAATGGAGCTGTCACATAGAAGGCACGTGCTGCACAGGACCCCCGCTATTAGCGACGACCATCATAAACCAGCCACTTTAGGGCGTGCTGATCCAGGACAGACTAGAGCACTCCTCTGACCAGAAAGACTTCCAGGCTATTACTTGAGAGAAAACGTAAACTCTGACCTAACTACTCAGTACCATTCAGAAGAGACAAGGAGGGATGGTGTCTCTCTTGGAAATCCAATGCAATTATTCCCCCCCCCAACAAATTTATTGAGTGCTGTTCGTTCGGGAGAGTGTAGGGGTCAGGGGATTTAGAATGAATGAAATAGGAATCTTGTTCCCATGAGGCTTACACCATGATTACGGAGGAGATAGACCTGCAAGACTACAAATCCCTTAGAGGACATTCAAAGGAAGGGTATCATGAGCTTAACCTAGGAAGGTCAGGGAAGCTTTCAAGGGTGGGCAGGACTGGGGCACAAGCCGAGACTGTGAGGTTACATGCAAAAGCGTCTTCTTATTTTCTGTCGATCGTGTCTCTCCCTGTCCCACAATCAGGGTACTTGTCGAAGGGCAAAAACTTCAAATTTCTCTTTCTAAGAGAAATTTAACAACTTAGAAAAGATAAATATCTGTTATCAATAAGATTAAAATAGAAACAAGATCGTTTGCCTTGCCACTACATATTATCCAACTATTTATAATAGTTGCCCCTTCCATGATATAAGAAGCAAAGAATGAGGATTATTACCTTTATTCCAGCATCTGCCTTCTGACTTCCAGTGGGCAATGACTGTGCTTACCCCCAAATATTACCTGGTGTTGCTGTTGGAAATAATTGGGGGGGCATAGCTATAGCTGATTAAATTATTTATACTTGTATATTTTAGTGTAACACTGGGATGGATATTGCACAATAGAGAAGAAGCCAATTTCTCTGCCAAGTACTTGTCATAACCTTAATTAAGCCGTTCATTTGGTTAAGAATCAATGATTTATGGAGGGAAGGTACAACGGCTGAGGAGAATAAAAATGCCTGACGGATTAAATTTATTGCTTGTATTCTCCACATTCGATCTTCTCAATTATGATCAAGTATAAAGTATCACACATGTTAACACATAATCGAGGCATATTTACTTTAAATTACAGGCTATATAAAATTAAATTTGCAAAGTCACCTTAAGCTTCTAGTTAAGGTATATGAGCTCAGATTTTCTCAGTTCTAATACTGTCACGTGTCCACACGAACGCCTCTAAATTGTACAGTAAACTTCTAGTAGGGTATAAGTGTTGATGTAAACTCAGAACTCTATGGCCACTTTTGTTCTTCATATTTTTTGGCTGCATTACATTAAATGCATAGCTTGGGCTTTGCTCTAGAAGACAGAGCTCCCTTAAAAAGACACAGAAAAGCACCATCTGTTCATGTTTTAAAAAAAATTGAGGAAAAGATTTTTTTAACTTGTTAAATCATAAAAAATTCTTTCTAAAAATGTACATAGAAAGATATGGATAAGGGGTTATAATTAAAAAGGAAAGCAAAATGGCCTTCCCCAAAACCAGATAAACCCTCCACTCAAACCCACAGCTGAGTCGATAAGAGTAAAAATGGGACATACCGAAAAGTCTTGGAATGTGGACACTATCACTGACCATCTGGTTATATTCATACTCGGAGTAAAATTCTAAAATTAATAAAATATTCATCCCAAAGCTTAAAATGGATTCATTTTACCTGAAAGTCTTAATTCTGTCTTCCCCCAGTGGAATTAGTTCGGTTTCCATTGGTGACATTATGATAATATGGATGCCAAGAGACATATAAATACCCAGCCCACTTAATCAAGATCATGAGAATGAGAGCTAAGTAAGTACACTTCCTTCAGGCTAGAAAAATAATTATTGATAAAATAACAACATTTTACCAAGTACTCACCTTTAATTCCTACATATAGAAAAATGGGGGGCTGAGAGAGTTGACCACCATTACCTTAATAGAGACTAAAACAGGAGTTCACATCTATCTGTTTCTGTGTTCCATTCTTTTCCACACTACACTGTCTCCCTAGGCTATGGAGTGAGGTTTATTTGCTCCTTTGAGCTAAGTAAGCAAGCTCACTGCAAATGTTACAGTTTATAATCCCAACTGCCCAGTTACACTTAACCTATTCAAAATTCCACAGACTCTCTTGTTCAAAGGCTATTTTTAATAGGTAAAGGCAGTTTCTCAGAAGCAATGATATGACAAATGACAACTGAGACAAATAGCGCTTGGTTCCTCTCTCTTGTTCATTGTTTTTCCTTCTTGGCTCCCCATTTCTGTGGGGTAGCCCTTAATGGTCATGAAGAAAATAACAAAATTTTTTAAGATAGTTAACTTCATGTATCAACTAACACTATTTCTAGACACTTCTATGAGAATGCTTCAGGAAAAGGATAGCATTTGGATGCATGGACTAAGAAGATACACCTTAGCCAACATTAGCTGGCATCATGGAGATGGTTCGTGTTAGTATCAGAGCAAAAGAATCAGAAGAAAGGTAGATTTTCCCTTTCCTCTCCCTCCCTGTTCCCCTTGTCCCCTCCTTTTATTTATTTGAACTAAGATGCCCAACCTCTCATCCCCTCAGATACGAGGGTACTTTCCTTGTTTCTTCTGACACAGGGACAGACACAGAGATATACACCAGCACCTCCCTTTTTAAATCCCAGGCTTTGGAGTCAGGCTGAATCCACCACCAGTATCCCCTGGATTTGCAGCTTGCAGATGGAAGACTTCTTGGCCTTCAAATTTTTTTCAACCAAATTTCATAATAAAGATGTACACCTCCCCATTGATATTGATAAATGCACTTCTGTGCATGCACTTTGTTATATTCTTTTAGTAGTCATACAAAACTATCTTTTGATTTTAGCTTCTAGACTCCAATCTCTGTCCCTCTCTCTAAAACATATTAACATCAATGTTCTCTTCTACTCTTTCCTGGAAAGGCAACTCATCTAACTTGCTCCTATTTGTATCTCAATCATTCTCCCCTTAATGAGGAGAATAAGGAGTAGCAAATATATGCCCTTAAAATCTTAGCTGCGACTCAGTGGCGAAGGACTCACTCACTCTTCGCTGAAAAGCTTCTGAGGGACATTAGAGCTTATTGTCACAGACCAACAAAGATGAGTTTAATGTCTTCCATGAAAGAAGAAAAGCAGGGATACATGCCAAGAGTTTTCTATCTGTAATACAAGAAATCCCTAGGCAAAATTCAAATGTTTTCAGGAAATTTTTCATTAGCTGTAACTATTGTGGCTTATTACCTACAAAGATATAAAGAAATATCAAGACATGATTGTAATATTTATAGTTACTTAAAAAGACAAAGTAAACAAATACATTATAAAATCTAAGTGTCAAGAAGTAGTAAAGAGAATGAATGCCATAAAAAGCCATTAAATGCCTGGAGGCTATAAAATATGTGAAAGTTTCATAGTGAGGGTGAACTTCAAACATAAATTATTTGCAAGATTTATGGCAGGTGAAAAGAGATGAGTGTTTCAGAAAAGAGTAGCCATTTTAGCAGTGATATGTTTAATAGCAATATAAAAGCATAACTGGTCAATATAATAGCCAAAAATTGACACTGCAAAAAAAAAACATAGGCATCACTATGGACAAAGATTGGAAATGAAGGAAATGAAAGTCAGATTACGGTGAATCACTGAATATTGGCACAGTTGAGGCAGAGCAGGGTTAACGATGCCAATTTCTCAGGTCGAATATAGCTAACTATGTGACAGGTTACGTGCGATCTAAATTTTGACTTCAAAGGTCAATGATTACTATTTTCTCCTTAAGGAATCTAAAGCTTTGAGAAGTTAAAGCAAATCTTTTCAAGGACGTTCAAAAGAAGCCCTAAAGGCATTACAGGAAAATTAACAAGAATAGAGGTTTCCTAAGTCAAGTCCCTTGTTGGGACTCATGTGCTGGGGGCTGGCTAAGGTGCCAAAGACACAGTACATCCTCTCTCCTTGGTGTTAATTTGTCCTTCTCAGATTCAGGTACTCTAACAGAAATTCAATTCAACAAAACCTAAATCAAAGGAGGCAACATATTAACGTGGTTCCCACACACAGGAGATCCCAGTCTTGCCAGGCACGTACCACTATAACCTTGAGGCACATTTTGCTTAAATAATTAAGAATTCTGTAGTGAAATATATGAATATTTAGATAACAATGTAATGAACGAACACTATATTTCCAGTCCATGCTAAGTCTTTCTAAAAAGCTAGTTTGCCACAAAGTTATATTATAGGTTTTTTATATTATAGGTCAAAATCCAGCATTGGCACTGAGAGGATGATTCATGTACTTTTTATCTAAACAAATGTTATGAGACAAAAAAAATGAAATGAAAACAGTCATTTACATTACATTTTTTGGATACCAGAACTGTTGTCAGAGTCCCCAAAGTAGAAGATGTCTTCTGGTAGTGCAGAAGATTACAAAAGGTCCAACTTCCCTCCCAGGCATTGGGCAGATGATTAATTGCAGTATGCAGAAGTCAGTCCTACACAGCACTGCATTCGGGAGTTCTGGAGACCCGTAATATTCAGACTCTTATCAAATTCAATCTTTCCCACGTTTAACCGTTTGAGTACGAAAATCATGCTGCCAATTCTGTGGCTATCTCATCTGCTTTCTCCCTGGAGAGGATGAAAAAACTCTCAGCCAGCGAGCTCCCTTTCACCCAACCCCGGTATTTCTCCCAAGACCTGACTATGCCCGAAGAGACATGGCATCTCAACTTTTTCTGCCGTGCATTTGGAGTCCGCTTCCCCAACCCCACTGAGGATATTGACATGAAAAGACAGTGACAACCAGATCCTGACAGATAATTTCTAGGCCAGTTTCACTGTGACCCCACAGGGGCTTCCGTGAAGGTCATTTTCAGAGCTCTCTTGTCTCTTTCCATCTGGGCTGCACTGAGCTCAGAAGGTCAGGGGCATATTGTGTGAACAGTACACATGCCAGACATTGGAAGCCAACGAAGGAAGGAGTCCATCCCACCTCACATACACTCAGCCCATATCCTGCTGGAATTCAGAGCAGCGTGTATCCTGTTGAAAGGTCCCTTCTTAGACCTTTGGTTGCCTGGCAACAAGACCATGATTCTCTCCAATTTTTGATTAGTTAGCCTATTCAGCAAAACACAGCTTCTGTTACACCCCATCTATATTCTCAGTAGGTACAGGTACTAGAAACTCTGTATTATATAGTTATTTTGGCTACATGATGGCAGTGTGAATCTTAGATTTCCTTGCTACACACTTGTACTTTTTATATGCCATTATTTCCCTAGCAGTTTTAAATTTACTGTGTCCAAAAAATTCTCGGTGGGCTCTCATCTTTTAAGACAGATACCTATAATACATATGCTTGCATTAGATAAAGGTTGGCATGGTAATAGCACAATACAAAATAATAGCAACATTCTCTTCATGATAGACATTAGCATTTTAAATGGTCTTCAATAAGCAATTTTCCAATTTTAAGAAAGTATTAACATGACAGAGAAACTATGTAGTGTCAGTTGGCATCAAAATACATACAAAATAATTGTAACAAAAGAATTATGAACACATATACACATTCTCAACTCTAATAAAATGAGTTCCATTATAGAATGTGGTAGCTTAAGAGAAAATGCTTATCCCCCATACTCACACACACACACCATACATGATTTATATGTTTGAATAACTTGGTCCCAAGTGGGTGGAACTCTATTGGAAGAATTAGGAGATGTAGCCTTGTTCATGGAGGTGCCTCACTGGAGTTGTGGTGTCGCTTTGAGATTTCAAAAGCTACAGGCCATAGTGCTCTGTATTTCCTGCTTGTTGTTAGAGATGCGCACTCTCATCTGCTGTCTCCTACCTCTTCTGCTCCACCATCATGGAAAACTCTCTGAAACCATATGCCCAACTAAACTCTCTGTTAGACATTTCCTTGGCCATGATGTTTTATTACAACAACAGGAAATTCGCTAACACTCAGGCACGAGACAAGGATGTTTTATTAAATTTTGAGACTTTGACTTTAAATCAGTCTTAAAAACAGCACAATATTACTACATTGCCAGTCATTTGTTTAAAAAGGCAGAAGGGATGATCTCCATCACTCCAAGGTGACATAAGTGAGCAGATTCTCATGTCTTAGAGCTTAAATGTAGTTTGGACACAAAGTATGTTTACTCAGGAACAATTTCTATTTTTCTAGTTCATGCTAGAAACATAAAAGAGTTTGCGATCGCAGATCAAAAGCAGTGGGTCTCTGCGCTCCCTAAGTTCAGAATCTATTAATACTAAGAGTCGGTGATGAAGAAGTTAGAAGCATCATCCACTGCGGTAATTCTTCAGTCATGTTGACAGATGTTTTTCCGTGTATTTTGTAATTTACCGTATTTGTTATTTTATTTCTGTGAAAATACATTTACTAAAAGTTGGTTTTCAGTATTATTTAAATGACACCTTTAAATATGATTATCTCATGACTTCAGAATCTACATTTATGCATTCTCAACTATTCATTCATTGTCAAAACTAATAAAAAGTGGATTTAAATATAAATTATTTGGTTGTAGCACACGAACGCAAAATGATTTCAGAGGATATTTGTCAGTCACCTAAGTAATTACAAGTAGAGTATTGAGTCAACCTTCAATGTGCCATTTTGAAGTTTGTCATGCCAAATTCAAAAGTCGTTAGTACTATATACATGCTGTAATTGCAGATTTGATTCAACATGTCATTGTTTAATTTTTGTTTTGGTCTGTAATTTGTTTTGTTTTAAGAAAAGCTTTTGTTATGTCAGCCAGACTGGTTGTGAGCTTCTGGTAATCCTGTTTCTGCCTCCTAAGTACTAGCGTTGGGTTGTACCAGGCCCATTCTTTTAAATATTATTCCTTATAATCAATAAATGCTATTAATACTAATTTTACCCCATAGTGGTGGAAGACAGCTACTTTATTTTCTACTCATACTCCTAATTTTCTGTCTCTTCATGAAGGCTGCTAAAATGTGATGAATCAATAAATAAATGAAAGGATGAATGGGGTGTTTTATTTTAAATCTGTATCTATTTGTTTCCCTAACTCATCTGTGTTTTATACTTGAATAACTATTTCTGTTTTATACTGATAAGTGCTTATATAATACAATAAAAATAACACTGACCCTTTAAGATTATAGAGATAAATCTCACTAATGCTTCCCTTTCTTCATGATGATGCTGCAAGTTAAGTTTTTTATTTCAAATCATTTCAAATTCTAAACTTCCACATGCTTAGCCATAGCCAGACAGTGGTGGTGCACACCTTTAATCTCAGCACTCAAGAGGTAAAAGCATGCAGGTGAATCTCTGAGTTCAAGGCTAGCCTGGTCTACACAGCTAGTTCCTGGACAGTCAGGGATATATAGAACCCTGTCTTACAACAAAACAAAACAAAACAAAAACAAAAACAAAAACAAAAAACAAAAAACTTACACATCCTTTTTTTCCTACCTTTATCCTTTACCTTCTAGAATTTGACACCCCAGCATCCTTCCTCACCCCTAATATCATAAAAGTGGAGGAATAAAAAGAAAGAAAAGAAAGAAAGAGAGAGAGAGAGAGAGAGAGAGAGAGAGAGAGAGAGA
>LOEQ01005544.1:74835-92658 GCA_001685075.1 Bramus lutescens | reverse complement strand
GACTATCCAGACACACCACACCCCTGCCCACCTCTTACTATCCAGTCATACTGCTTTCCTAACTAGTCCCAACGGGGCCACACTGTCCTGGGGTTCCTGCAGATTACCATGTGCCCATGAACACTTGACTTTCTCGGTGACACAGATTCAAAGTGTTTTCCTTGAGTCTTAGTGTTACAGACAATTATAGGATCCAGTCAGTACCTACTGGGTTTTCCAGGTTCTTGTGTCCCAAAACAAACAAACAAAAACAAAACAAAGTCAGATAAGGTCCTGTGGTAGAAGTGGAGATAAGTCAATAAGAAAAAATAATAATAATACGTCCAAGAGTGAAAGTAAGCCAGAACTAGGAGAAAAAAAGTCAGAAGTTCAATAGCACTAAACCCTCAACACAAGCACACACATGCAGACACACACAACCACAGACATACACACACACAGAGAGAGACACACACAGTGTGACTTCCATAGATCTTCTTTTGCACACCCTCTGTTGCTTGTCCAGTCTTTCTGCCATTGATTTCTTTTATATGCTAGTTTGGCCTTGGTTCTTCATCTTTCTCTCCTGCCTTACTACCTGTCCTAACACTGAACTGATGAATACGTTCTAAGGTGAATGGACGAAAATGTACTCACATAATAGAATGGCCAGGGTTGGATTAAGAGAAGCCTCACAGGATGGGGGAGATTAGTGATAGCTCATGTCGAACATGTCCCTGGTTCTATGCTAGGTGCCTTTTGTTTTTGTTGCTAATGTTGCTGCTGCTGCTGTTGTTTCTACAAACAGGATTTCTGTGTGAAGCCCTGGCTGTCCTGGAACTTGCTTTGTAAGACCAGGTTGGCCTCGAACTCAGAGATCATCTGCCTCTGTCTCCTGACTGCTGAGGTTAAAGGTATATGCCATTTTTTTTAAAGGTAGAATAAACTCTGTTTTCTTCACTTGCCTGAAACTCACAATATAGATCAGGCTATCCACAGACTTGAAGAATCCTTCTGTCTCTACCTCCCAAGTGCTGGGACTGCAGAAATGTGCCGCCAATGCCCAACCTTCAAATACTTAACCCTATGACATAGGGTAGCAGTTCTCAACCTGTGGGTTGTGATCCCTTTGGGAGGTCACATATCAGAAATTTGCATTATGATTCATAACAGTAGCAAAATTACAGTTATGAAGTGGCAGTGAAAATAGTGTTATGGTTGGGGATCACCACAACGTGAGGAACTGCATTAAAGGGTCACAGCATTAGGAAGGTTGTGAACCACCGCTGTAGGGGAAGGGAGGGTAGTGAGGAACCCATGTACTAGAGGCCTCTGCTCTAACCGTTCACTTCTGCTCACAGGCTTTCCAGCCTTGGGCAGGTTAGTTAACTCCAGAGGCACATCCAACTTCTTCAAAGTCAAGATAAAAGTATCTCTAAGTCACTATTTCTTTTTCTTGTGTTGCTTTGTGTTGAAACAGTCTTGTGTATACCAAGCTAGTCTTGAACTTGTTAAGGAGCCAAAGATGTCTGTCAGCTTCAGATCCTCCAGCCTCCTCCTCCCGAGTGCTGTGATTGTAGGCATTTGCCTCCACATCCAGCTTTAAAACTCAGTATTTCTGATGTTTTCTTCGAAAAGAAAAATAAATATAAATCCCTAGAGTGATGCCTGGAGCTTAGCAAGCATCTATTAAACACTGGCCAATTTTGTGAGTTCCGTACACCAAAATGATTTTTTTTTAAAAATTGGCCACTACTGATATTCGTACTGGCTTATAGAAAGGAAAGTAATTTCTCCAATATCACATAGCTAGGAAACGCAAGAGGTCAAATTCAAACTCAAGCCTGCCACACCCAGCCTCTAAGCAAGGGTACTCCTCAGAATAATGGGTCCGAACAATGAAGAAAAGAAACTTTGCGATAAGCTTTTGAAACTATTTCTCAAAGTAGGAGTCAGAAAACAAAGGAAGGACCATGTTGCCACAGCAGCAGTTGAGAACAGATACTTGGAACTGAAACTTGAGAAAAGATGCATTCTGCTCAGAGAAAAAAATGCTGAGGCTGACACTAGGCGGGTTGGTGGCCCACACCTGGTGGGAAAACAGCGGTAATTGACACTGTGTCCAGGGCTGGCTGGAGGCGGCTGTCTTCCCTTTCCCAGTCTGTCCCAGGTTGCTGCTCTGCAATAGGGCCACCTGGAATGCAAACCAGCTTGCTCGCTACACTGTCATCTGACACTCCACCCGGCTCCTCTTGGCGCTAACAGAAGCTAGAGTGCAGCATCAAAGCAAGAGCAGAACTGGGAATCCATTCGGAAAACTTGAATTGCTCCTAGGAGCAGTTAGAGTGTATCCGATAAAGGGCCTTAATTATCTGTTAGCCCAATATAACAAGTTTCAAAGGACCCACAAAGACCTACTTACCACGTCTGTAATCTATAATTACATATTATCTGTTGGGCAATCAATAGTTGCTTAAAACCATTATGTGTATGTTTACGAGCTTCTAGGACAGATTATTTTTCTGAATTCTTTCATGTTTTTAAACTGAAGCATATGTGTGTGTGCTTGTATACATATATATGTGTATATATATATACATATATGCATATAACGTGTGTGTGTGTGTGTGTGTGTGTAATGAGCTTCCAGTTGTAGACCTTACATTCAGGTGAAACACATAAACTATGTGAGTTTGTTGAGATGGACCATGATGTTGAGAACAGTTCCCAGGTTGTATCAAAGACAACAAATGTGGGTCTTAAAACCTGAGCTCGAATCTATGCTCATAAACTGCTGGTCCTAATTCACCAATAGTCAGCTTTCAGTGTATCTCCTGCATGAAGCCAGAAGGTGCCATCTAGAGAATCAGGCTCTGGCTCTTGAGCAGAGTGGGTCTCCTGTGAGGTGGTTTCATCCACATATTCATTACTTAAGCAAGATGATATTTGATCTGTCATCCAGCGCGTGACAGGCACTCTGATAAGCAAGAAGGACTGCTTCTGTGGAGATGGGCAAGATATCAGTAGACTTATTCTCTCAGAAAATGGAGGTTGCTATTGAAAACTTAAGCAGTAGTAACCACTACTAGATCGTGGTTTTGGTCCAGATTGTGCTATAGAGATGAACTCGTTTAGACAGATGGTCACAGAAGACATCTCTAAGGATGTAGTTTTAATTTTTTTAGCTTAAGATGCACTTTATCTGAAGGATCTTATACCGTGAAGATTGGCAATGATCTTGCCAGGTTTGGCAAAGAGATGGAAGGCTAGCATGACAGGAACATGAAGAGGTGCAAGATGATTATGGAGAAGTACATGGAGACCGCCTCATCTAGGGACTTTTAATATATAAAGACCACTTCATCTAGGGACTTTTAATGTATGAAGACTGCTTCATCTAGGGACTTTTGATGTATGGAGACCACCTCATCTAGGGACTTTTAATATATAAAGACCACTTCATCTAGGGACTTTTAATATATGAAGACTGCTTCATCTAGGGACTTTTGATATATGGAGACCACCTCATCTAGGGACTTTTAATATATAAAGACCACTTCATCTAGGGACTTTTAATATATGAAGACTGCTTCATCTAGGGCCTTTTGATATATGGAGACCGTCTCATCTAGGAACTTTTAATATATAAAGACCACTTCATCTAGGGACTTTTAATATATGAAGACTGCTTCATCTAGGGCCTTTTGATATATGGAGACCACCTCATCTAGGGACTTTTACTATATGAAGAGTACACCTTTGATTTGAAGTACAGCGGGAAATTTCTTATGAGAATTTCAAGTAGAGAGGGGCACAGCATGGACAAAGCAGTCTAACTACTGCATCCACAATGGGAGGCAGAACAAGTGTAGACTTAGGGATGTGAGAGGACGAGGTAGTCATTGAGATGGAAAGGACGGAGTTGCGACAGCAGGGAAGGTCAGAAGCAGTTGGGTTTAGGGTCTGTTTAGCATCTGAGGCAACAAGCCTTTTTCCTGGAGAAATGAGGAAAGATGACATTTGACTTGGCAGATAAGGCAGATAAGGGAGGCACAAGATGAAGTGGAGGTTGATGAAGGAAAGGATGGAGTAACAAGAACCAAAAATTCAGCTTTGAAAGTTAGTTAAACGTACCTGCTGAAAATGAATGAATAGACACACCACTGAAGGGCCTAGAACTTGGAAGAGAAGTCGAGGTTAGAATTTTAGCATATGGAAAATTCTCACCTCTTAAAGAAAGGTTTGAAAATGTGAAGGGACTTGCTGAGATTCACACGGTTTACATGCAAACCCTGAAGGGTCCCATCATACAATCCCTTTGTCTCCCATGTTCACCCACCACTGCTGGTCCTGTATTGCTCACATTCCAATCCCATCCACTTTCTACTTCAGAGTTCGCCGCAGGGCCTCACACACAATTTAGCCTCCACCTAGATGATATCATGGTTTTCTGTACTTGACATTCATAACTTCTCATGAAAACTTGTTCTGAACTAACCTGCATGTTAGTTGACTTTCCATTCGTGTAACAAAATACCTGAGACGCTTACCTTAAAAAGAGCCATTTCTCTTGACTGATGGTTGTGGAAGTTTCTGTCCAGAGTTGGCCCACTGACTGGGGACCTGTGGTGAGGCAGCTCTTCAGGGTGGGGCAGGTGGCAGAGGACGCCTCATGTCAGTCAGGAAGCGGAGACGGAGGAAGGGACTGAGATCCTAATAATCCCTTCCAGAACATGCCCTCAATAACATAACTACCTCCAACCAGGCCCACTTATTTTCTGAAAATCCCACCACCTCTCCACACATCCACAACCTGGTGACCGTGACTCTAACACATGAATCTTTGGAGAACACTGATGAGACCATAGGTCCATCTGTCTCCGAAGCCCGTGTTCACAATTCCTTATTGTGTTATGGGTCACGTTCAAATTTGAAGATGTATAGTGTATTAATTTCTGCTTATCCACAACCCATAATAAAATCTTAGCAAATGGTCTTTTGCTATTGTGTACCACCCCACCCAGGACCTGGGTAATCAGGACATAAATGTTGATGCCGGTAATGGATAGTTAGTGCCAATCAGTGAGTGTATATTTTTATTAGGGTTCTCTAGAGGAACAACTGATAAAATGAATATATATATATATATATATATCATGGTTTATCAGAGTTGTTTTTAGGCTGTGGTCCAGCTTGTCCAACAATGACTGTCTGTCTACCAATGAAAGGCCCAAGAATCCGGCACTTGTTCAGTTCACGAGGCTGGATGTCCCAATGGGTCCATATGCATAACCCAGAGCAGTAGGCACTACTGCCATGAGGCAGTAGGACTTGCCAGTGAACGTGAAGGCCAGCAGGCAAAGAGAGCAAGCCTCCTTCTTCCATGCCCTTTATGGAGTCTCCCATTAGAAGTGGAGGGGACCCACATTAAAGGTGGATCTTCCCACCTCAAAAGATCTGAAGTGGAGGAGGTCTTTCCACTTCAAATTACTTAATTAAGACAATAAAACAAGCCAACAGCCTTTATTGGGTTGCTAGAATGCTTGGATATTGGTTAATTGCAGATGTAGTCAAGTTGACAAACCAAGAACAACCATCATCGTACTGAATGGATTAATGTACTTCAAAAATTAAGAGACAAGTAGGCTGGAAAGAGAGATCACTGGCTAAGAGCATAGGCTGCTCTTTCAGAGGACTCAGTTTTGGTCCTCAGAACCCGTGTGAACCACCTAGAACTCTAGCTCCAGGAGCCCCAGTGCCCCTTCTGGCCTCCATGTGGCACCTACACTCATATGCCATACCCACACAGAGACACACATATATACACATCATAAAAGATTTTAAAAACAGAGAGATGAATGTACAGTTACATTACCTGGATCATTTGGGGAACATAATTTATTAAATTAAGATGAAAGTATCTTCTCAATCTTTAGGACATGTTAAGAAGTTAAAGCTAAAGTGATTTCTCAGTTTTGAAGTAAGCCATTCAAAGTACTCTGCTTTTTAAATTCAAAGGGATTTTTAAAAATTAAAAAAAAAACACCATCTAGCTGGTCATCATAATCATGCCCTCAAAGTTTTTCTTGGCCCTTCAAACAAATTCACCTCCGTAGACCCCCATTTCCCCGCCCCCTTTTGCTCACTCACTTGAGGATGTGGGAAGAGTTCTGAAAATGTCTCCAACATCAGCCACCTAGAAAAGCTCAAGCCATCTTCAAAAACCACTGTAGAGATCATCTAAAGCAAGACTGCTATTCTTTGCCTGTTGCTTCTTTTATTGGTGGCCAAGAGACATTGGACCCAATAAAGCCTCACAGGGAATCAGTGGGCCATGGAAATGAAAGTGCCATTTACACTTGACCCAGCTGAAAGAAGTCTTGCCACCCTGATGGGAAGACCTTGTGGGAAGGAGGTGGCCCTGAGACTGCATCCAGCGGGGAGAATGGCCAAGCGTGCCAATAGTCCAGCAGAGTCCAATTCCTCTGCCGCCCCCAGCCAGGCAGGCACAGGGCATGTGAGCGAATCAGTGCTGGAGACTCCACTCCTTCCGCCCCTCTGGAAATCTAGGCCCAGCTGACACTGAGTGAAAAGCAGGAAGTCACGAAAAATAATAAATTGCTGTTTTTTAAACCTCAAATTGGTGGAGTAATTTGTTATGCAGCAACGGACAATCAAAGTAGCAATTGCTGCAAGGAATGGAATGTTTCAATAAAAAAGCTAAAAATCTGTGGCTTTGGAACCAATTGGCTGGTAGGGGTCTGTACAAGACTGCTTGAACAGCTGGAAGAATGCTAAGAAATCATTTGTGGAAATCTAAGGAAAAGGCCACCATGTGTGCAGTTGTGGGAAGTTTCCTAAGTTGTCACCTCTAGTTTTAGGGAACACATAGAGTAATTCAGTAGTTAGTGTTATGGCTGGGGGAATCCCGAGAGAATGTTCAGTGTCTAGTTTTCTCTGTGTTGCTTTCTGTGATATAAAGAGATTTACTAAAGAAATAATGGTTCCATTTTTAAAGGGGAATTTAAAGGAAAGATACAGATCCTAAAGTGGGAGTTTGGGCAATGGCTCAGCCAGGAAAGTGCTTGCCTTGTAAACACGAAGATGTGTGGTCTATGCCCCAGAACTCACTTAAAAAAGCTGGGCATGATGACCTGAGCATGCTGACCTGGGCTTGTGATTTCAGTGCTGAGGAGACTAGGATCAGAGCCTCCCTGGAGCTCACTGGCCTGTCAAATGTCAGTCTAGCTGAATCGATATGTCAGTCTAGCTGAACCGATGAGCTCCCAGTTCAGTAAGAGACTGGGGAAACACCTGATATTGACGTCAGGTTTCCACACATGCCTGTGTACACACATAAACATGAATATATATTTACACACACACACACACACACACACGAGGGTAGGGGGAAAGCCCTAAACAAAATTTTAAGCTTTAAAAATTTCTTAAATTATACAATGTTCTTCAAGAATGGTCAAACCCAGGACGCAGCTACTAGTTAAAAATGGTCATGGGGTTGAAAGACTGCTTAAAGCCTTCAGGAAAAATCTAAGGTGCTGCCTCCCACACACTCTCCATTGAACCAAACTGCACTAAGCAGAAAAACTCTGTTCTACTCATTAGAAACTGGAAAGCAAACACAAGAATTGAGAAATGAGACAGAGAAATGCTTTGCAGAAATCCATTTGACAACAGAATAGGGTATAGGACAGCCCTGAACACATGGAGACTAACAAACATCCACCTTGGTACTGCTCATCCCTCTTAAAGACACTGCACTGCGTTCACAGTGCTTTGAAGACTACCCAAGGCTCCCCACCAATTCTGTGACCAGCACACATCAGGCAGGTAAGACATGCTGTCGAATGAACTAATGTGTGAGCAACTTCAAATATTTCAGAAGAGTAACATGGAGGATGCTATAACGGGGCCCCAGACCTTAACACAACTGACTCCATGATGGAAGTGCCTTTCAAGTAATAAAACTCAGCATATAGACAGTACCACCTGACAAAATGAAAACAAAGACCTAATTCATCAAACTCTAAGGCTCTAAGGAAGTCTCTAAATGTACTAACCTTGCTTTTTGGCTTCTGTAGTTCTGCTTCTGGCTGACTGTTCTTGTTAACTGAAGTATATCAAAGCAGGGCATGGTTTTTGTGCTTAAAAGCTCACCCTGAGAAAGGCTTGGGGCTACACTGGGATCATGACTATCAAGTGTAGTTGCCAGTGGCTAACAAAGACTTTCTATTAGTTTAACTCCATGTCCAAGCAGTCTTTCTGGTGGCTACCCCAAAACAGATACATGGAGATAGAACAGTTCTCATGAGTCAACGCCGAAACCACTCAATAGATTGAGGTGATTTAATGCTATCCAGATGATCTGGGGAAGAAAAAGCACAGTCTCAATAAATTCAGAATAAAAATTAATACCCACCCACCTAAAAGAGGAAACCAAAAAAACCCCACACAGATACATAGGATTTAACATATTTCTCTCTCTAAGTTTTGTTAAAACAACCAGACAAAAATATGAATGTAGATATAAAAAACTTGAATATTACTGATAAGTCAAAAATTTATAAAAATAAATAGCTGGAAATATTAATATAAATGGATACAAACTGACCGCTATTTATTTATTTGTTTGGTGATTGGTTGATTGTGATTACCATGACATAACACCATTACTCTATGCTAACTCAGGAAATTAAAAGAAGGAAAAGCCTTAAAGGTAGTGAAAATGTTCCTCTCCCTGTGAATCTTATAGGCATTAAAGATATAATAAAAAGATGTCAGGAATATTATTTTTGCCAACTGAAGTTTGTAGTTGAGATGAATGGAAACCAGGCATAGGGTCTCCTGCTTGTAACCTGTTAGTCCGGAGGCTATACCAGGAAGATTGTAAGTTCAAATCCAGCCTCAGTTACATAGCCAGACCCTGCCTGGGAAAAAAGTAATAATTTGTTGTTTTGTTTTGAGTCAGGGTCTCACTCTGAAGCCTTGGCTGACCTGGAACTCACTGTGTAGAGTAGGCTGATCGACCTGCCTCTGCATCCTGAGTTCTGAGTTGGGTGCCAGGATTGAAAGTGTGCATCACCATACTTGATCCCCCCAAACCTCGTGTGTGTGTGTGTGTGTGTGTGTGTGTGTCTAATCACTTGGGTAAATAGGTAGAAAAGAAACCTCCCAACAATACCCACAAAGTAAACAGAGCATCCTAACAGCCCTGTATCTGCTACAGCATGTGAATCTGTTCTACCCTCCTGGCAGAGAAAGCTCAGACACAAATGCCACCATCAGGGACTTTTCTTCCTTTCTGCATATCTCAGCTATTTAAGGACAATGAAAAAGAAAAAAAAAAGCTATCAAATTCTTCTTAAAGAAAGAAAAAGGAAAAACACTTCTCAACTGTCTTATGGTGTTATTTTTGTTTGACCAACAGAAATGAAACTAAATTCTTTTTGTTGTTACTGTTGTTTTGTTTCTCAAAACAGGATTTCTTTGTGTAACAACAGCTCAGCTCTGGCTGTCCTGGAACTTGATTGGTAGACCAGGCTGGCTTTGTCTGGCTTCAAACTCACAGAGATCCATCCATATTCAAAGATTCAAAGTTGATTTAACATTTGAGAATCAATAGGTGTGATTTAGCATGCTAACAGAACAAAGGGGGAAAAATCACAGAATCAGGAAAAAGCACTTCAAGAAATTTCACATCCACATGGGTAAAAGTTCTTAGGGTCCTAGAAAGGGGACACTCTCTTAATCTGGTAGAGAGCACTGACAGAAATCCTGCAGAGCAGTGACCCTGTGATCTGGCACAGGGCAATGAGTATTCTTTCACTCTTGCAGTCGGGAACATGCCCGAGGTCCTGGTCCTCGGATACAGTTCATGCAACAAAATACTCAAAAGGAATAAAGGTGACAAAACTGGGAAGCCTGAAATGAAGCTGTCATTATTTACAGGTGGCATGATTGTACACACATCCAAGAAAGCTCCATATTTTATAAATAATGAGTTAATTTAATAAGATAGCTAAATGAAAGATGGACAAAGGTCATCTGTATCTTTATCTGCCAGGCGTACAGCTAGCAGAGACATTTCAAAATAAAATAGATCATTTACACTAGTCTCAATCAAGCACCTAAGACTACATTTAATAAAAGTTCTTTAATAGCTAAAGACTGGAGAGCATAAAATGTCAGACAGAGAAAGTGAAGAAACCTTAAGCAAAGTCACAGATAGGCCAGTTTTCATGAACCAATATTCACTATGATGAGGATGTCAATCCTCAAATTGATCTATAGGTTTAATGTAATGGTGTGTGTAGATTGATGCAGGTGTGTGTAGATTGGTGTAGGTGTGTGTAGACTGATGCAAGTGTGTATAGATTGATGCAGGTGTGTGTAGATTGATGCAGGTCTGTGTAGATTGATGCAGGT
Source organism: Bramus lutescens (assembly GCA_001685075.1). NCBI lineage: Eukaryota > Metazoa > Chordata > Mammalia > Rodentia > Cricetidae > Bramus > Bramus lutescens. The sequence continues at coordinate 82,233 of LOEQ01005544.1, read as the reverse complement.
GTGTGTAGATTGGTGTAGGCAGGTGTAGATTGATGCAAACATGTACAGATTGATGCAGGAAAGTGTAGATTGATGCAGGCAGGTATAGATTGATGCAGGTGTGTGTAGATTGATGCAGGCATATGTAGATTGATGCAGGCAGGTGTAGATTGATGTAGGCATGTACAGATTGATTCAGGAAAGTGTAGATTGATGCAGACATGTATAGATTGATGCAGGAAAGTGTAGATTGATGCAGGTGTGTGTAGATTGGTGCAGGCATGTGCAGATTGATTCAGGTGTGTGTATATTGATGNTAGATTGATGCAGGTGTGTGTAGATTGGTGTAGGTGTGTGTAGACTGATGCAAGTGTGTATAGATTGATGCAGGTGTGTGTAGATTGATGCAGGTCTGTGTAGATTGATGCAGGTGTGTGTAGATTGGTGTAGGCAGGTGTAGATTGATGCAAACATGTACAGATTGATGCAGGAAAGTGTAGATTGATGCAGGCAGGTATAGATTGATGCAGGTGTGTGTAGATTGATGCAGGCATATGTAGATTGATGCAGGCAGGTGTAGATTGATGTAGGCATGTACAGATTGATTCAGGAAAGTGTAGATTGATGCAGACATGTATAGATTGATGCAGGAAAGTGTAGATTGATGCAGGTGTGTGTAGATTGGTGCAGGCATGTGCAGATTGATTCAGGTGTGTGTATATTGATGCAAGCACGTGTAGATTGATGCAGGTGTGTATAGATTGATGCAGGTGTGTGTAGATTGATGCAAGTAGGTGTAGATTTGTGCAGGCAGGTGTAGATTGATGCAGGCAGGTGTAGAATGATGCAGACATGTGCAGACTGATGCAGGCATGAATAGATTAATGCAGGAAAGTGTAGATTGATGTAGGCAGGTGTAGATTGATACAGGTAGGTATCCCAGCTTGGTAAACAATCTTTGCAAAATACTTGCCTCATTACCATCTCTCAAAGCCCTCACTGTAGCCATGGTGATCACACCTATGTTCTCTTCGCCCTGGCAGTCGTTTCCTGCGAACATAGGTTTTTGCTTTCTTAAATCTGTTATTATTGTATGTATATGATGTGCCTGGGAGGACATACAAATGCCACAGCACATGTGTGAAGATCAGAGGACAACTTTGAAGAGTCACTTCTCCCCTTCCACCTTCATGTGGGTTCCAGGAATCAGAATCAGGTCATCACATTTGTATCGCATGGGCTTTTCCAGCTGAGCCATCTCTCCCCGGGTGACCATTTAAGACTATGAATTGGTGCTGGGGTTATAGCTCAGTGGTACAGTTTTCCCAGCATGCATGAGGCCCTCGGTTCAATCCCAAGCACCACCAAAAATAAGTAAAGAATAAATTAGTTCATATCACTTTCTGTTCAAAGTCCTCCAGTGACTTCCCACCATACTTAAAAGAAGAGGTAATGTTTGCCATGATACAGAGGACATTTGTTATTTTCTTAGTTACCCAGAATCCTAACTCAGTTTCTACAAGCTCCAACTTGCCTTTGGAGTTTTGATGGGAGGATGACAACTACCCTTTCTAGAACATTCTACGTTCTGAGCTTCCTCATCCCCAGAAATTAGATGCATGACTCTTAGCTAATCAGCTATACTCACCCACTGTGGTAGCTCATGCTGTGTGTCATTGCCACTGAGTGGTGGATGTCTAGATATTTGGTTAAACATTATCTTAGGTGTGTCTGTGAAGGTGTTTTGGAGTGAATTTAACACTTGAATGGACAGAATGAGTGAAGAAGATTAAATCTCAGTGTGGGTCTCATCCAAATAGTTGAAAGTCTGGGATAAAAGCAAAAGTCTTAGAAGAAAAGAATCCACTGTCTGCTTCCCTAGCCTCAAGCTGGGACGTCAGTTTTCTCCTGCCTTTAGACCTGGGGTTATAAGGCTTGGGCTGGACTATCTTTGTTCCTGGAGCTTCAGCTGCCTAGAGGAAGATCCTTGGGGATTCTCATTCTCTACAGACAAAGCCAGTTCCTTACAGCAAATCTCTGGACATCCCTGTCTAATGTCCTGCCATTAAATCAAGCTTTTACTTGGGGCCAGAAGGATGTCATATGGAGCAGAAGCAGGGGTGGGGCTGCTGTCTGGTGCTCAGAGGCCAGTACTTGTAGGGATGGCAGCAGGAGCACCAGCTAAGGCCAGCTATGTCTACGTGGTCTCTTTTCCACATCTGTCTCTCACAGTCCCTCGGTCCTGAGACCCCCTGGATGAATTCCTTTACTGATAGGCTTCTCCATCCCATCTCTGTCACTCCCTACATAGACCTAGAGACACAGCTTACAAAGACCATGCATATTGCCATCACTGTCACTTTCCCAACTCCATGGTCCACCACCTTCCATTTGAGGATGCTACAATCCATTTCTGGAGTCTTTGCTCCCTAAACCCACCTTCCTTCAAACTTTGGCATTGAGATGAGGTGCCCTGCCCAGGTCTCTCTGTGGCTACTGCTTCTCTTTATTGAGGACCCTGCTCAAAGTGCAGCACCATAGGTAGACTTTGCCCACCGTGAGTCTCAAAGCCAGCTGCCTCTCTGCACAGATGTCTTCATTAACAACTGTTTTATTTTCCTCACAGGAAAACAAAGCATCCTGTTTGCAGTCTCGCTCACTTACGGTCCGCCTTCCTCTTGGAAGCTGTCTCAGATCTGGGACCCGGCTTGAATAGTGCCACAGCTCTCTCTCCATTCTGAGAAAGGGCGGGGTTGGGCATCGTCTGCCTAATGGAAGAACCAAGGCCCCTCTTGAGACAGCAAGCCAGATTTCTTGGCGGCCTTCTGTTGTGGCTTCTTCTTCTTCATGCCTGTTTCTGAATGTAAGGATCTCGGGGTGCAAGGTTGAAAGGGGATGACACCCCAGCTCTACAACTGTGTTTTAGCCATCGCTCCCCACTGTTTATATAGCATACACACTTCCATCAGAGCACATTCCTTCAGGACTTCTGGAACTTTCCTCCTGTTTCTTAGCTGTATTTAAAGCCCTGTCCTTTCTCTTCTCCACCCTGCAGCTCCTATTCATTGCCCGCAGTCATCAGTAGGCCACGGGAGCTTTTTCTATACCTCAAACTCTGTGATAAGCATCACACCACTATCAATCCTTAATCCTTACTGCAGAGGGAAGGTCAGAACAAGCAGCCCCATTTTCATATAGAAAAGCTATCTGAGACAGAAGGTTTTTGCCCCCAGTCACCTATTTGATAGAATGGGGGCTAGATTCAGTTCTGTAGAGCCTATCCCTAGAGTCCATCATCTCGACTGTCACTTTATTGAATAGCTTCTGTGGCCCAGGTATCTTGAAATCTCTTTATGTCAAAGCCAATTGGACTCCTCGCTGTGCTCCCAAGGCATTGCATATACACCAGATTCCATTAAAATAAGTTGTGTATTCATGATCTGTCTGCCCCATGAGCCCATATGCTCCTTAAGGACACTGTCTATGTGTGTCTTATTTGTCACCGTGCCTGGCACCTAGCTGTGTGCTTCATACCGAGCAGGTGCTCAGAGACGTGTTGGATGGAAGACTGTAGGGATTCCGTGATTATTTCCTACCATCTGCTCTGACTTCAGAGACAATGTCTCGGCTTCTAGGGCCTGTGGGCTCCACTTGACTAGTGCAGACAGCGCCTGTACCGACGCAGCAGGTAAGGCGGCTGGCAGAGAGATTGTGAGATTGACAGTTAGGATCCTGCTTCATCCACCTCAAACTTATATAGCTCCAGGCAAGATCAGGACAGGGGTAGGGGTGTTATAAGCATTCTTAGAAGCCAGGGAGAAGGCTAAATGGACAGGAGGCCCTGGTGCTCTTGACTCTGGCTTCCCAGTCCAGGGGAATTCTTTCTGTTGCTTCATCTCTGGGTTATCGTCTAATAACCACAACCTCTCATGGCCACCTTTTGGTTGTTTCTAAGAGGGGAGCTCTCATGGGACAATATGCTAGAAAGAGGCCACCACCCCATCTCAGCAGACTCAGCTGCAGACATGCCTCTCAGACCCTACAGACATACCAGGTCAGAAGTTTTAAGCCCCTTTCTTCTTCATTTAAGTAGTGGAACTCCTTCCTTTTAACTAGATTCATAAGCTACATGATGTATCAGGGCTTTAATGGTTCAAACTAAATCGGAGAACTGTGGTCTCATCCACCTCCGCCCTCAAGTCCACCGAGTGTACTGGGAACCATCAGGGTGCCCCAACGACCTAATTTCAAAGGTGACTCCAGCTCCTCAGAGCTTCCACACCCTGCAGTCACGGGCTGCTTAGCTCAGCGTCTTGATGTCATGAGACAGATCTAAAGGAAGTTTGCCTCCAGATGCCCCTCTGCTTCCTTTCCCATCAACACGCCTGCTAATCGCGGCGATTAGCATAGTGCTGTCGATTCTTCTCCAATGCGCATAATTTCAGGGCAATCTCGGAGGCCTCCAGCCCAGATGCTATGCTTGTTAGGACCCAATGGAAACCTTGAATTTTACTGACTGAGCTCTTGCCCCAGAGCATTTTTAGAGTAAAGGGTCTGGGGAAGGGGACCGTGCTAATCTAATGCTTCATGCCTTGTACGAGAAAGGATTTATGGCAACTCATGAGCACGCAGGCGGTTTAAGTGACCCTTAGTGTCCATTACAACCTCTGCTTTGAGTGCAGCAGTGCATATTGCTTACCTGGGCACTTGGGAAGCAACTAGCTTCTTGTGTATTTAAGTCTATGGATCAGGAGAGCTTCCGTGATGCTCACGAGGGAGGCCACCTCTTCCCTCCGGCTTCAGCTGCTGTCAGCACTTGTGGACAAGGGGATGTGTGCTCCGCCTTGCATTACCAGGCCTAGTTTCAAGGGAACAAAACAACAGTGAGAGCAAAACCTCAGGAGAGCAGCTTCCTCCTTTGAGGCTGCAGCTCCGAGGTGAGCTTGAGAAGTCAACACCGTTGGGCTCCTCTTGGCTTTCACTTCCTGGTTGTCCCTTGGGGTCTGTTTGGCAATGTTTCTCAGAACAGATTCTTGGGTACCAGTCTAGAACCCACCTGTGATGAATGAATAGTCTAGATTGTCAACTTGGCTGCATTTAGAAACAACCTGGAGCCCGCCTCTATGAGTGTCTGGAGGATGTTTCTAGAGAGCTTTAGCTGAGCAAGGAAGATTCATCCTGAACCTGAGCATCCACCCTCCGCTATGATGTCTGAGCCAAAATAACTCATTTAGTCCTTAAGCTGCTTTTGTCTCCGTGATGAGGAGGTAGCCCATGCTGGTCCATCCAGCTCCTTCAATTATGCATGCAGTTCCCTGCGTTAAACCCTTCTCTGCCTGAAAGAGTAGGTAAGGTCGTCGGACTTTGCATGTGTTCTCTGAATGATACATAGACTTACACAAAACATTATAAACCTTAAACAACAATGAAAGGAAAATGAAATGAGCAGAAAATAAGCACAAGATTAGACAAAAAGCGTGCTATCAATTTTCCCCTTTCGCAAGGAGGGGAAGCTAGACTGTCCGTAAGCTTTCCAGGAGCGGCTTTTACAAAGAGAAGATGCAATTGTGTGATTCACAAAACCAGAAGCAGAAACATTTGATCCGTGGACAAGTACCATTTGTTCTGGGATGAGGAAAAGATTCCCTTATGAATCTAGAATGTATTGTTTGTGCTAAGTCAGTAGAAGTGATCTGGGTTGTTAATGTTTGTTTTTAATGAGAAACAAGAGCCGAATGCTGGAAAAAGTAGGGCATTTACAAACACCATTGCCATACAGGCATACCTGAAAACTTGTATTTCAATTAATCCCATGAATATGCATCAATCTCCCAGTCTCTCAGAGCAGGTTAAAGCTCCTCTCTCTCTCTCTGATTAAGAGTCCTCTGATTTGAATTATAGTGCCATCTTTCCTATACAAATCATATCTACAGTACATCATCTGTGATTTGGAGCTTTCAGTTTGTATAAATTGGGACACAAAATCTGACAACTCATGAAGAATTGCGGGTTTTTCCTAGAATGTTTAAAAATAATCCTTTTCCCATTGTAATTGCTATAGCCACATCTACACAACACATACAGTACAGCTGTTCTAGTCATATCCATGCCTACCCGCCCAGCATGCTCACCTTCATGAAGCCTTTCCAAATATTCCCCTTGAATTTATTGAAATAAGAAAGTCAATCTTATTTTTGAAATACTTTAATGTAAATAATATGACAATAACAGGTTCAGTTGAAGTAGATATGTCTGAAAACACCACAGACTCTTGTAAGCATACAGTTTTGCTGCTGTGATTAAGTGGGCGGGCAAACGAGAGAATAAGTCAAGCCAGAACATCCCATGAGTTTGAACATGAGTCTTTAGGATAGGCAGGAGAACTAGAAGGCAATGATTAAATTGATGGTGGCTCCGGGAAGGTGGCGTCTACTGAGAACTAAACTGCCCATGCTTAACATGGTATCTCAGTGAATTCTACAGCCAGCCTCTGAGCAAGAAACGACCTGGGCTCAGAAACTATGTGAAACTCCCCTCAAGTCCCCCACAAGCAGAGCCAAGTGAGAACTGAAGACATCTTGTCTCCAGGCACCGAATCTTCATCACACTAATTCCTCTCTTACCATTGTTTCCTTAATCTAAAGTGGAAGCTGATGGATTACCCCAAATATAATCTGGTGAAGCCCTCCTGCTATGATGGGATCACACAACCTAATCACGCACTCAGCTTATTATGCTTGTGGACAGACCTCAGATTTCAAAGGAATGGTCAGATAGAAGGTGGTTCTTCAGACAACGGTACGCAAACTTTTTTTTTTTTTAACCAAGGAGGCATTTGAAGGGCTCTCAATACCAGGGAGTCAGAGGTTACTTGGCCTGACAAGTATCCGTAGGGCAGCTATTTTCATTGTCCATCAAGATAGGCTAAAACTTTCCCAATCAGTCCAAATAGGCGCAAGCAAGGAAGGGTTGATTGACATGGGGGGGGTGTTGGAGAGCAATTCAATGGAAAAGTGAGAGACTGATGAGTTGTTATCAGAAGGATGACTACCTAATGCTATCCTATGTGGTCTGGCTCTATCTTTTGTTCATTTTTTATTTATTTATTGTTTTTAACTGAGCTGTTAATAACTCCCCTTCTTTCCTCCACTTCTTATCAGGAGATCTTGTCTTTTGCTCCTTCCTTGGTGGTATGCCTGTATTTTAATCACAGGCAGCTAACCTGTAGAAGTGTGTGATTAAAAACAACCCCTTTCCTTCCAGTTTCCTTTAGACACCCCAAGAAGGGCTAGTAGTTTTCTGTTAAAATACATTCAATAAAAATCCACCCAGGAGGCCAGGCGGTGGTGGCGCAGGCCTTTAATACCAGCACTCGGGAGGCAGAGGCAGGTGGATCTTTGTGAGTTCGAGGCCAGCCTG
>LOEQ01005544.1:42516-58279 GCA_001685075.1 Bramus lutescens | reverse complement strand
TTTGTGTGTTGTTATTTCTGGGTATAAGCTAGCCGTGCGGGAGCCAGGCTGGACAAAAAGCAGGCCTGCTCCCCTTTCACTACAGAATGGCACAATTTGTGTGTTGTTATTTCCGGGTATAAGCTAGCCGTGCGGGAGCCGGGCAGGACGAAAAGCAGGCCTGCTCCCCTTTCACTGCAGATATATATCAATATAAATTATGCTGTGTATAATGTTATACATATACACAGATGAATATATAAAATGAATACATATATATTCACTTAGCAGCTGGAATAGGAAAGCATTTTCCATCTTCCTTTATGTATTAAACCAGGATGGGAAGAAGTTGGTCTCATCAAATCTCCTGGGGGGGGGGCAATCTAACCTTGATGGAGCCTTTTCAGAACCGTCTGACTGAACCAGGATATAAAGCCAGCAATACCTTTACAAAACCAAGCTGTGCACAGCCTTCCAACAGAGGAGCCACGGCGATGAAAGAGAAGGCATTGCATGCATCATCATGACAGACACAAAAATTGACCTCCAGGAATAAATATGGACTGTTCAAATGGGCCTAGGAAAAATGGGTACCTAAGAATATATATCTAAGAGGTTATGGCCTTCCATACCCATGGCCCCTACTGACTATGCTATCTCAGATATAAATCACTGAAATATACTGCACCTTAGTTTCTCCTGCTATAAAAATTGGAAGACAATGTTTTCTAAGGCACGGGTTTGTCTTGAGGTTACAGAAAAGGCTGGTGGTAAAATACAGCACTTGGAAAAATTCACTATGTTCCACAAACCAACCGTTATTTATGAGTCTACCTAATAGCCAATGCCATATTGACTACAAGACCCACCATTCCATACAGCTAACTCTGACACCATCTTAGACTATAGTCATTTCACAGAGTATTTCAACCTCAAAAAAAAAGAAAATGCTTACTGTGACCTTCAGGTCTACATTTGTTACAGCTGAGCAAAATCAAATTCATTGCTCTTCTCAGGCAATAATGAAAATTAAGGCTATTTCTCTTTCCTTCATATGCCCTCTAATTATACAATTATAACTAAGAATTATATTATCAAATGTTAGTAGTAGGAGCGTTCAGCATCCCAAGCAAATTTTGCTAAAATACTTGGCATTACAAGGTAGAGATTGGAATGCAACAATAATAGAAACCAAAATGTTCTGTATATATCTGTTGGACACAGAAAGGTACTCACGTTTCCTTTAACCACATAATTCGAATCATTCCTGATGTCTCTGGCAAGACCAAAATCACAAATCTTTGTGATCCGTCCATGAGTGAGGAGGATGTTCCTGGCCGCCAAGTCTCTGTGAATACACTGTTGGGGCAGAAGAGAAAGCGACAGCCATTCATCTCATAGCTCAAAGAGAAGACTACTTTTAATAGTACAATGCTGTTTACTTTTTAAAAAAAAAAAAACAAAAAAAAGTTTGTTTTAAAGAAGTATTTAGTAGCCCAAAAATAAAAACTATGCCGCAAATGATATTCACATTTTGTGTTTCACACGATCAGGACTCTAATTGCTATAATTGCTTTCCAACTCAGTCCTAATAAACATCTTTCTCCCCCTTCGACAGCTTTCATTCATAGGAAAATGTATTATAAATAGTCAAATTGTTTTTCTAAACTGAAAGTTTATTTTGTATGCATCTCTTTGAATGTCTTCTCCTAAAAAAAATCTCACAGCTTCAACTTGATCTTTCCTAAGGACACAAGGAAGGAAACTTCATTTTAGCCCATCTCTTAGTGTGGAAGCTGCCTGGAAACATCACTAGAGTAGTTGTTGTGACCTTACCCTGGGATGACTCCTTTCTCCAGAGGGACACTTCTGTCCCTTCCAGAATCCATCCTTACCCCCCCCATCCCTGGCCATCCTTTTCTTAATTGCTCATTTCTTTCTCTGATCTCTTACTGCCTGACACTCCGCACATACAATCTACGGGGCTCACCCTGCAGGAGTCCAGTTATGTGCCATAGTAACAATGAGGCACACTCCTGACTCCCGCCTTTGATGATAAAACCATTATCATTCTATTTTCTAGACACGTATCCCACACAAGCTCAGAATTTGAAGCAGGAATTCCAAAGAGACAGGAGCTAGAACATGAAGAAATGAAATTTCCTCTGCTTTTGGTCACTACACTTAAAAATGACACTCTGCATTCTAACTAGGACTATGATGAAACGCTCACATTTTAAAAAAAAGATTCTGTGCCTCTTGCAAGACTCACTGCCACTCACATTCTTGGAGGCGAGGAATGCCATGCCCTTGGCCACCTGGTAGGAGAAACTCAGCAAATCTTCCAGGTCCAGAGCCAGCTCATCATCTTCCATGATGGCGGGAGTCACGTCTCTTTCTATATACGAGTCTATTAGGAAGACAGGGGTTTCTTAGCAATAAAAACCTTAGAGGTAAGGAGAGGACAGAAGCAGTCACAACAGTACCAGAGGCTAGCAATGAATGAACAGAGTGAACTCTTGGGCCAGTCACCTCCTCAGGAAGGAGGAAAGGTGGCACTGAGCCAATAGAGCTAGCTAATAACCCCTGAGAGGGTTTCAGAATCTTTAGGGCAATGGTGGGTCCACTTTCAAAATCTCAAGTCTATAACAGTAAGATATCAGATACAAAAACCTGCTTTCGTCTTGACACATCTACTTGTGAGCCCTAACTACCACTGACCACTTGCTTGGTCACAGTAGGTTCCTCCTGGGAATGAGGCAGCCATTCCCATTAATGGGAAAGAGGCAAAATCTTCGTCCCACCTTTCTACAAACTCAGCACCTGACCCCTAGCCCATCTCCCTGAGACAAGATGAAAAATAAAGAACACAGTTTGATCACAGTCCCAGTGATCAAAAAACCACAGTGCCGGGTTGCTTTTCCGCTTGGCAAAGACGTACCTATTCTTGCCGATCTCCGTTTGTCTGTCTTGGTTGGTACGACATAGGAAACTCCAGGTTTCATGTCCATGTACTCATTGGTACTATCACTGCTGGAGAGAGGAAACACCAAAGTCAGAAGGAAACGGAACTGGAAAGGGGACACAGCCCTGAGGAGGATAGGTCAGGCTATCGCTCTCAGCTGCTAGGCCATACAGCAGCCTGATTTTATGTCAAGCTAGGTAATGCCACCATTGAATGAAGAATTTTGAAATGGTTCTGTGGGAGATGAGTATTTGCCATTTACTGCTCAGGTCCAGTCCCTAGGAATGTCTTTTTCTGTGGGGATCAGGTTAGAGGAGTCCCATCTCCAGTTACAGTGGATTTAACGGGGAAAAAGAGCCAAAGCCTGTGACCTCACACTACTCTGGTCTCTGAAATGAGCCCCTACTCAGACAAGCCGGAAGCTAACAAGGCACTTCCAAGACATGTGTGCAGGGAGATGGTGAAGCACACAGAGACTGAGGGAAGAAGGGTTTGAAAAACCAAGTTTGGTTCAGATAAACACCAATAATTTGGATGATTTTCTAGACCATCTGGACCTCTTGAATCTGCAACATTTGGCTGGAGACTCTTCAAGATTTCTAGTACTTCCTGCCTCTGATTAGCATAGAAACACCATGACAACAACCTCCTTCAGAGTGTGCTGGTGGCTCCAATTCCATATGGGATCCCAAAGCGCAAAGAACATCACACAGGACAGAACAATTCAGGCCATTATTTCAGAAAGTAGAAAAAAACACACACAGGGCCCAGGCTCCAGACTCAAGGCAAAGTGGTTCCTGCCTCTTTATAAAGAGTCTGTATTCAAGAAAAACTAACAAAAGGTGGGTTTTGTGGCATTTCACTACTCCACTAAAAGACTCAAGCTTTCAGAACTAAAATGAAAATACAAAGCTTCCCTTGGTACTTTAAGCGTTAGTAGTGGGGAAAGTTTTAAAAGGTAATTGTCCCTCCGCGTTTACTGAGGTTTCTCCTTAAAAGTCTGGAATTGAGACTTCAGAAGACAAAACGCTACCATCTAAAAACAGAGTCCTATTCCTATGGAATTTCATTAGTTTCTGGTGCCAAGATTTGAATCCAGAGCATAGAGTAAAGACGAGAAAAGGTAAGTAAGATCCACCACACAACTGCAGTGGTACAAAGTACACGGTCTAGGGCGTGGATAGGAGTTCCATCAAGTTTGGCGGATCTCGGATCTTCCATGGCAGAACTCAACCACATTTGAGAAGAGGAAACAGAGCCGTGGCAGAGATTTCTTTTCTTCTTCTCTTTCTCCTCCTCCTCCTCTTCTTCTCCTCTTTTTTTTTTTAGTTATAAACTGATTGGCCCATTAGCTCAGACTTCTTATTAATTAATTCTTATAACTTATATTAGCCCATAATTCTTATTTCTATGCTGCACAGCAAATTAACTTTGCTCCAAGTATCCTGAAGCTGCGTATACTTTATCCTTTAGGCTAATCTCAAAGAGGCCCAGAGGTCAATGTTCTTTAATAGCGATGACTTTGTAACAATGACGTGAGGGGCATGGCCGGGACACAAAAAAACTGTGATGACAAGAAGTCTACATATGGAAATATGCTCACTGCTCCTGGCCAGTCTGCTCAGTCCCCAGACTTACCCTGACTTCATGACAGGCTTTCCCTCTTCCCTATAAACAATCCCACTATGAAGATGCCTGCAGACCCAAGCTCAGGAACACAAATGGAAGCAGAAACTGAAGCCACAGTAAAAAGAAACCGATAGAAAACACATTCAGTTCCATAGAACCAAGGCTCAGGAAAGAACAGAAACATGCATTAAGAGAAATCAGTAACAATCTCAATTTGAATCTTCAAGGGTACTATCTGAACTTCTGAAATAGCGAATCACATTAAAATAATTTGATAAATCTGATTTCACACCTCAGAGTACCTCAGTTCATTTTTTTAAAAAAAGAATCAGCCTTGATTGCAAACCCTTATGACCCCTTGAACTGTCTGTCAATGGCTGACTATTTATGCAAATCAGCCTTACCAGGAAGTCTCCTTTGAATGCAGAAGGTTCTTATAAAGTGCTGCTTCTGCCTGATCTTCTTGCTTTGAGAAAATAAATGAATCACGTTTTCGTCTCAAAAAATTCAAAAGATCACCATAGCAACAATATTCTGTAATGACCAGGGTGGGCCCTATGAGGATATAATAAAACGTTAGGAAGACACAAGATACACTCTAGATAATCCTGCCTCCTGTAGAAATACCCAAGGGTGACCGTGGCTTTTAGCATTCAGCTTCAGTGCTAAGCCTTCTTAGTCCCAACATAATTCTATCTATTAACATCACTTATCAAAAAAGCAGCATTGTGCTGAGTGAAATAAAACAAGCAATTCCCTTTCTACCTGGATGTCTAAGTGACATGAACGTTAGGGGCCAGGCGTGACTGCTGGCTTTGCAGCCACAAGGGACTGCTTTCAAAGGCTCTACTGTGATCAAGCTTCCTCTGCGGGGACCCTTTGATTCACTTCCGTGTACGACAGGTTTCTGTGTCCTTGCTGTAATGTTATTATGAAAACGAAGGACCCAAGCTGGAGCCTGGTAGGGAAGTAACCACATGGAACAGGCAGCTAAGCCCAGACTGGGAAAGTGGGCAAAGAACCTGAAGCCACCTGTTTCGCTGAGCATTTCTAGCTGAAAAGCGTTGGTATGCTGAATGTTTAAAAGCGCCGCTCCAAAGTTAACAGGCCACTAATTACTGTGGGTAGAAACTGCCTCGTGAACAATTCCCAGGGTGATGAAGCACCAGTTACGGGGGCTGCCTTGAGACACTGTTCAAACCCGTCTACTGTCCCGTGGCTCTAGATAGACAGCAACAGCTCACTCTACATACCTTGTTCCTTCAGAACAAAAGGCCTTCTGCTAATGTCAAGACATCCTTGACGGGAACATTGACTAAAGGGAATTGGAAGCTTTTTCTTCTTTTTTTTTTAATCAGAAATGAAAAGCTTGCTCTATTTGGTGTGCATTTGAGAAGTGGGAGGCTCAAGGCTACTTTCAGTTATAGCAGGCAGATGAACGTTAACTCCTGAGTGACTAATTATGACCCAGCAATATACAAGCTTTAAGACCAGAAAAGCCTTCTTGGTGAGTAGAGCCAGCAAAGAGCCCGTGTTAATATAAGCATCAGTGGAGTAAGCTGTATATATCCTGGATATTCCTCCACCTCACCCCACTTGGGATGATACAACCAAAAGCTATACCTGTGCCTGTTTAAAGCTGTACCTGTTTAAGGGGGAGGGCATTATAATTCAATACATGCATGTAAAGTATAATGGGCAAAAGAGGGTGTGTGCAGCTCCACACAAAGAAAAATCCTGTGTGTTCTCACACACTTGTGGGAGTTAAAATGTTGATCTACAGAGAGCTGGATAGAGACATTCCATAAGAGTGTTGAGGTGGAGAGGAACGAGAGGCAGCAAAACAGTTATGGGGTGTCTCTCCAATGCTCTATAACCCAGCATGACAGCTATAGCCAACATCTCAAAATAACAAGAGGACAGGAACCTGAAGGCTCCTAACACACAGAAATGTTTAAAAAAAAAAAAAGCCCCAAAACTTCATTCTTAGGAGTGCAAAAGGAAACAAAACCTTTCAAAACAGTTCAAAACGCTTGGGTTAAAGACAAAAAATTCTCCCAAACAACTTATAATTAAGCACTATCCAAATCATATTTTGCAGGTGCTGTGGTAACAGGACTCACCTCCCACGGTGCACGCTCCAAGGAGATTCACGATGTTCATGTGATTGCCCAGATAGCTCAGGACCTTCAGTTCTGACATCAGGGCCTCCCTTTCGGTTAAATGGGCACTTGCTAAAATGGAAAACACTGTATTTTAGCAAAACAAAGAAAAGAAAAACAAACCCATGAGGCAAACTGGTGGTGGTGGGTACAGGCAGTGAGCGCCCTGGCCCTGCAGTCACTTACGTTTAAGCATCTTCACAGCGACCGTCATGGCAGCATCTGACTTAATTAAGCCATATGCAGTGGCCTCAACAACCTTCCCGAAGGCACCGGCACCCAGCGTCTTCCCTTTAGAGAGGAAGACAAGGTCAGTGGGAGGACCCGATGGACAAATTGAGGTTCCAAAATCAACAAGGCAACTGAAGGCGTATATGTTTGGAGACACTTCACTGTACTGTTCCTTGTGCCAACCCAGCCAACTTCTGCATGGTTTGTCAGAAAGCACTTCTTGTTTCAAGTGAAACAAGACAAAGGAAGCTATGCAGGTTCCTCAAAAAACACTGTCATGAGTACACAGAAAGAGCTGCGTGGAAAGCCCCTGCTTCATACTGACCAAAACTCAGCCTGTTTCTGGGAAACTCCCATTTGTGATCGTAAGGAAGTTGTGTCGGGTCTATGTAAACATAATTGTTTCCATTTATCTCCTCGACAACCTTCCATTGTACTTCATACATGGGTTTCTGGAAGAGAAAGGGAAAGCCATGTCACTGTTTAACAATCAGCGCCTTGGTCCCTGTGGCATCCGGGGGAGGAGAGCACAGTCGATGGTCACCTGTAGGTATTTGTAGGCGAGAACCATCACGATGATGCCCATCATGCCAGCCGTGATGACAAAGCCAATCAGCAGGGGGGTGAATAGGGTGTGGGCCTGGATTTGCTCTGCAAGGGAAGAGAATTGTGATGGTGAGCTGTTAGCAGGACAACAGCCTGGCTACCACCACCTGTCCCCAGCTAAACCACTGCTCTCATGGCGCATGCTGGGGACACATCTTACTCTCAGCGCTCAACGACATCACTCCTCCCTCTCTTTCTTTCCTTCTTTTATGTTAATACATTATTGTCACTATTATACTATCATTATGTGCTAGGGATGGAGCTCTGACATCGTCACACCCACACGCACCTCACTGGATGCATGGGCATCTTTAAAGATGTAAGTGGGGACCAGATTACAAAGAAAATGAACTTTCTGTGGCACACGCATAATGTTATGTTGCTTTCAATGAAAAGCAACGTCTGTATCGGTTTTCTTTCTGGGTGGTTTGTATTTTCTTCTTTCTGTGCTCTTATGTTTTCTAAATGTTCCACACTGAACATAAATGTCTTTTACAGAGAAGAAAGGCATTTTTGAAGCACCCTTTCATTGCTCTGCCTGAGAAAAGCAACAATACAGAGAGCAGTGTTATGACTCTGTCCCTCCTTATATCCAAAAGCTGAGGGCATGCAGCTTTTTGGCATGAGCCCTACGGCCAATGCTAACTACCACAGAAACTGGGCACAAAAACAAACAAACAAACAAACCCCGGAGCCCAGTTTCCCTGTCTCATACGTGCCCGTTCATCAGTGCCTTCAAGGGTAATTGCACCGTTAGCCACTCAGGAAGCACAATTTAAAAAATAAAGAACTGGCTGGACAAGAAGTGTGGCCACATACACAGCATCACAGAGTTCTGCATGATTCTGACAGTACAGATGGGCAAGCATGTGCAAACTCACCACAGAAGTGAGGGAAAACTCATTTGCAGACAAGGTTATAGAAAGGACACTTAATATTTTGATACAGATACTTAACAAACTGCAACTCATCTTAAATAACTAAAATTTTAAACTGAATTTATTTATTTATTATTTTGTTGGTTTCTGGTTCTTGAGACAGGGTTTCTCTGTGTAATTCTGGCTGTCCTGGAACTCTCTCTGTAGACCAGACTGGCCTTGAACTCACGGAGATCCACCTGCCTCTGCCTCCCCCGGTGCTGGGCCTAAAGGTATGTGCCATCACATCCTGTGCATTTAAAAATTTTAAAGTGTCCTAATTATACATCTGCATAAGGCAGGAATGTCCCCCTACTCAACTTAACCGCACATATATAACTTGCCAAGAAGCTCACACAAGCACAAAGAGAACCAGTAAAGCAAAATGGCCACAAACATCTTCAGCAGACTAACATGGAATGAAGAGTTTGATGACAGCGTGGTATGACGTAGGCATTACCAGAAACGATATGGCCAATAATGAGATGGAGTTAAGATCATGGTATGGTACACAGAACCTAAATATCCCCTTAAATTGGATTAAAAGGAAATATACCTTTGTTGTTACCTTTAAATGCAAAGTTAAAGAAGGCGGAACTCTTGCCCACATCGTTGTAGGCCTTACACTCCACCGTGCCATTGTGCCGGAGGACGCTGGAGTCTATGGAACTCTGGACCACCAGTTTCCCAAATGGTGACACAGACACGTTCTGGATCTGTACATCCACTGGTGGGAGGGGAACAGCACACCTACAACAAGAGACCGGCAGTGTGGGCTTACACAAGGAAGCTAAACAAAAGCGCAAGCGCGCGACCCCTTCAGCTGGCACGCTTGCACCGCTAGAAACCCAGACTCCATAAAAACTCCCTTTCACAACCATCGGTCCAGAATGGTCCGAGGAGACTGACCCCCGGAGGCCCTCTGAGTACTGTCGGAGAGCAGAAAGAGGGAGCGATGGTTTGGAGATGGGACACGGGCCTGTGTCCTTACTCCAAGTGCCAGATTCTGTCAATTCTCCTATGTCTGGCTCCTGTGGCATACTGTCTCAAGGTGGGCAGAAAGAAACGGACTCAAACGGCCACCAGCATCAGATCCTGCCATACTACAGACTCTTAGAAAGAAATGAATTTGGAAAGGGTGCACGATGATTGAAGATAAAGGGGTAGAGGAGGAAATCAACAAGAATGAAAACAAGAAAGGTTCAAAAAGTGCAGGAGGGAGGAGCCTGAGGTCCAGAGATGGAGGCACATCCCACGTGTGCCATGGCCACTCTGGCTGCAAGGATCTTCTCTTCGGGAGACAGTCGCCGAAGGCCCCTTTTCCGTTGCCTGCACACGCCAGTCGCTCATCTCGTCTGCTCCCTCTCTCCACCCACCAGAATTCAGATTCACCAAAGGCAGAGCAGCCGAGCATGGTGTGTGCGCTAGACCAGTGCTTGGCACACGGCTCGCTTCCATGTAAACATTTTGCTGAGCACAAGAAACCTGCTCAGGCCACATCATGGAAGGGACAACGTTCAGAGCTTTTATGCACCCACAAACAAAACATTCTGCTAAAACCCACACCAAAACAATAATCCAACATGATCAATCCCGACACGTTGTCAGAAAATGTCTACCTTGAAAAATAAAATTTCTACCACCATTCTGACTGTTCATGAGGCCAAACTAAGCTTTTGAAGCTGGAGTATAACACGGTATTTGATGTGTAAAAATGGCACATTGACCCCTTTTTCATCTTCAGGTAATATGAAAGGACAATTTAAGGCTGAAGTGTGTGGACAGGGAGGGAAAGCCACACAATGGCAGATGTTCCTTGTTTCGGGGGCTGGGCGCCTAATCAAGGAGAAACACTTTTTCAAACCCATTGCTCACAAACGCCATATGCATGTTGTAATTGTGCGATCATTACTTTTTGGTTACTTGGCAATTAACTTCTGAGGTAATTTTTTTTCCTGATAACTGCAGCCACATTTCCTACACACATTACCTCCTGTGTATAGAATGGAAATCTAATTACTCTGTCCAGGGAAATTGCTTTATCTACCTGCAGGCTAGAAATTGCATGATAAACCCAAAAAAGATAACCACCAAAATAGAGAAGGCATTCAGTAATCATTTTTCAGCAAACAAAATTAATGTCGGCCAGGAAAAATATAGCCATTATCCCTTCTTAAAAAGCCACAAAGATATAGGAGAAAAAGAAGTAATCAAGGCCCAGCTTTTTATTCCAAAAAAAAAAATAGTAAGTCTGAAAACACATTTGAAATACAACTGGATTATAGCCCTTCCCTTCTGAATTTTGAGCAGTGCCAAAAATAATCCTCTCACCTTTGCTCTGTTCCCGTACAAAAATACCAATCTATTGTGGGCTCTGGGAATCCCTCTGCCACACACTGAAGCATGCCATTCGCAAGCCTGTCAGACGTCAGGATTTCCGGTTTTGCTGTAGGGAGAGAAATAGCCATATGTCAGTCTGCGAAACAACCCCAGGTGGCTTTCTCCATCCTTTCTTATCCCATCCCTAGGCCCTTCCAGGGGCAGCTGAAGAACCTGACTTGCTGCTCTCCCAAACCAGGGCTGGGAGATACCCAGAGGTGGCATGAGGGTTCAGAGGGCACATTGTCCAGGCCTGAGTGGACCTGCCTGTCCTCCTGAAGGCACAGGGATCCTGAGGAACTCTCTATAGCAGAGGCTGCCAAGACCAACCTGACCGGCTTCTTCTTCAGGTCGACAATCAGCATCCTCAACTTAGACTCCTTGTCAACAGGAGTTCAAGCCACTCTACCTGCCCAGAGACTTCAAGTCACATTCTGGGCACTGGATCAGACGAAATTAGGAGTTTTTGTGGAAAAAACAGAAGCTATACTCTCCTTTTAAGAAGTGAAGAGGTGACGCTGATAAAAGAATGGGATTGCTATACTTAGGGTAAAGCTAAATCGCGAGAGTGAAGGGCAGTGCGAGCATCCAAACCTTTATTTCACACAAAACATAGACAGAAAATAGAAGAGGAAACCAGCCCCAGAGTTTTGTTCACACATATATCTATAGCCTGAGTACAATCAGCAAAAACAAATTGTACCAGCAGGAAGACTCTAATTTGACAGTCCTGTGGAACGACAATAATCAATTGATACTCAACAAATTCAAATTCTTGAAACTACTTCTCAAGTGAAAAGAGGAACTTCTACTGCATGGTTCTGAGGGCGATATTCTCAATGCTAGTCCTTGGAGGACGAATGCAGTAGACAGTCAATAGTATGCAGGTAGATAGATGGTCGCTGCCATCATGGGAGACGAGCCCAGGCTACACAAACCGTCAAGGCAGGGTGTAGTGGACAATCCTAAATGATGAAGCTTCTGAATCCCTCTCTTAACTCTTTCTTCATTCATAGAAAGGGCACCATGGTGACCACCTTGCAGGGTGATGAGTAAGCAGGACAGAGCATGCAAAGATGTTGAGATGTCCCAGTGGGGAGGTTTGATTACTGGGACCCACGTGGTGGAAGAGAGAGAACCGACCCCCACTAACTGCCCTCTGACCTCCATGTGCACACAGTGGTATTCGTACACTCTTACTTTCTGAAGCATGCTGAGGCACATGGCACACACTGCCCCGAAACACACACAACTAAGTAAATATAATAAATGTTTTTAAAAAGAACCAAGAACAACTCACAGATATATAATGATGCATTTATTATTATTATTATTACTACTACTGATTTGGTTTTCTATTGGAATGCTATGCTCCCCAATTAAGCAAGTTGACTACAGACTTAATGGACAATATTTAATACCCTTCAAGCTCCCTTTAATGCTCTGGAAATTGTTTCTTTAAGACAGCGTGACAGTGTGTTTTAAGCTGAAGCACTGAGATTTCAACATCAATTACACATGAACTAGTCACAAGATCAGAGACAGAAAGACTGATGGGTCAAGAGCTTAAGGACTTCATTTCCCCAGAGGAAGCAACCATGATAAATGACATCTCTGAGAGCCACCGCTCAGCATCCCACCTCCTTGAAGGCAAGAAGGGTTGGCAGGGATTGGTGTCCACATGCATGACACACCCACCTGTCACTCAACCTGGTCCTGCTGATGGCAGGCCATTTGGCAAACACCACAAAAGAGCCACTACTCTCCAAAGCCATCCTCAAGGTAGGAGCATCCTTGAGAATTTGGATCTAATGCCAGCTTTCACAAATAGAGCAAGAAGATGAGCCATCGTCTTGCGAAAGCATCCATCTGGCAAGTTTCATTTAATTATCACGGGCAACTGTGGGATCAGGCTGAAAAGTAGGACACAAAACAACAGTGGACTCTTAGGAGAATGTTATTTTGCTGGAGACTGCAGGAGTCATACGGTGGGTCTCCCCAGACTCAAGAGTCATCTCCCTTTTCTCAGGGGACCCCACACTTCTCTCATCTTCAGATTCAACTTAAGAGTCATCTCCCTTTTCTAAGGGAACCCCACACTTCTCTCAAGCCAAGTAAGCTGGTCTCTATCTCCGTTCCTGGGGCCCGATTTTGTGATTCAAGCTCATGCATGTGTTGCCTCCTCCATCAGACTCTCAATGGCTAGAGTCACATGGTAGACTAGCAGCGGAGGTCTGGTGGCAGCAGATAGTAAGAGCCGGTGGATGAATATGAGACCACCCAAGGGGACAAATGATTGATGTCACAAGGAGATAACTGGGAGAAGAGTCTTACTGTGACTTTCCTGACCAGGAGACCTAGTCCCCTTATTCTCAAGACAGAGAAGCAAAAGACGGGAAATCTACAGGTATGCATAGACACATGCAGTTAAAAAAAAATACTGGCATTGACAATAAGTAGGAAAGAACACAAAGAGGGGGCAAAGATGGCAGCACTCAAACATCTCAGGTTCATTAGGGATCTACTCATTTTGTCAGTTATTCTCCCTAAGACGGGCTTTTCTCGGGTTAGCACAATAGAAGAAAGAATCCCTAAACGCTAAAAGGATACCTTACGACATTAATAGTGTTGACACTGCCTAGAAGGCATATGGATCGTTTCTACTTTATTCTTCTTCCTACCTTCTTTTTTTTTATCATACAGTGAACGTGGAGCTGAAAATGATTGTATAAAAAATTTTCATTAGAAAATCGGAACAGCGCAAACACGGACCATCAATTATCCTTTGCTTTAGTGACAAGCGTTCTCCAAGATCCAAGCCTTCTAGCACGACACCCGGTAGCAGTTACGTGATGGCTGGGCGAGGCCAGTGACGCTGTGGTCTGGCTGGACTACTTGTTCCTACGTTGGTTAACTGAGTCGGTTTTGGTGTTGTTTTCTTTTTCAAAGCTCCTCTCCCAGGTGGGTCACTGCCTGAAGCTAGTTGAATCCTTTTGCCCGGTTGGGTCTCAGCAGGTCCTAAACCTTAGATGTGCATTAGACTTTCTGAGAGAAGCTAAATGAAGATTCCTGCTCCAACCCCCAGCTTCCTCTGAGTCAGCACACTTTGTGTGGGTTTGTTGTCCTTGTTGTTTTTTAAATAAAGCACCTGAAAGGACCCCCAACGGAGGCCAGGGCCAGAAGGGGCCAGAGCAGCGGCCCATGTGCGACAGTACAGAATCACTAACCCTTAAGGTGCACGTGGGGACCTGTGAGTGAGTTCCTCCTACAATTTTTGTTCCCTTCCTTACTTAATCTTAGTCCTAGCCCTGTCCTTAATACTGGTGGTGTGACATCTCGTTCTGAAAAGGCTAAGTCACACGGGTCCAGCGTGGGCTGTCCATGGCAGGTTGTATTAGGAGAATGTTTAACGCATAAAGAATGAGCTAGGTAGACCTGATTCCTAAAATGAAAATCTGAGCTTATCTGCATTTTATAAGGGGCTCAATGCACCATGTACGGCATTAAATATGCATTTCACTGCTTAAGATACATAACTCGTGCAATTCTCCAGGTTAAGTCAGAGCTGCAGTTTCTTAGACATTCTGAAATAAGTAGGGTACCAAATGACACATTCCCTAATTCCTCCCAAGTTGGGTTTTTTGATAAGCCTAAGAAGTGTCTAAGTTACATGTTTCTTGTGCAGGTTTTTTTAAACTAGCCTTTTCCATTTGAACAGCATCGTAGACTTAAGGCATCCAGCGCCCCCAACAATGGTGATCAGCCTGTAGGCAGTCATTTGTTAAGGAAATGTGAGAATTTGTTGCTCATGCAATTAAAATCCTAAACACTGGTTTACCCTGCAGATTGGTGATTTTGAAAAATATTCTTCTCACTACCATCAGGTCCATGTGGAAAGCAAGAACAAAATTAATTTTAAGAATGTGGTAGTACATATAACAAGAGCTGGCAGCCAGCACTGGGAGGCTGCAGGCACACAGAAGGAAGCTGGGAGACTCGCCTTCCATTCAGCTCCTGCAACGAAGTGGCTCTGAGCAGAGATATCTGTCCCTGCCCACCTCAACCATCTCCCATGCGGAATAGTTTATCCATACTCTATAATCAGCCTGAGAGGGGACAGACTCGGGTCCCCCAAAATAAAAGACCAAATGGAGAGTGGTCAAAAGGATGGACTCCTGTTTTTATAACTGGGTTTGCTGGGGCAGAATGGTGATGCTGTGGCCATGTTTAACAATTTGTCGCCATTCTAGTTGGGTCTGGATAGAAGCTATAGTGAGTTCTGCCACAGTATTGTTATCATGGGAGGGAATAGAGACCAGATTAAGCAGTAGCAAAATACCTGCAGCTGACCTTTTAAAAACAAGTTAAAGGAAATAGTGTAGACACGTGTTACAGAGATCCTCAGAATAGATACTTTGGAAACATCTCTTGTCCCTTCTTAGGGGTATCTAAAAAGTATCAAATGGGTATTCTGGCTGTGTCTCATCTAGCCCAGCCTAACTCCAAATTTCCTAGGTAGCCAAGGATGACCTTGAACTTCTAATCTTCCTGTCTCCACTTTCAGAGTGCTGAAATTACAGGAGTCTAACACCACACTCGTTGGGAATCAAACCCAGGGCACCTCTGTGCATGATAAGCAAGCTCTACAAACTGATCTATGTACTCCACCAACCCCAAAATAGGCATTTTAAAACAGAAATTGGTTCGACGGACAAACAAAAATAAAACCTTCAACTATGGTCTCCTATACCCATATATTTTAAACACAGAACCCATTTTAATAACAAAACACTACCTTAATGAAGTGGTATCCCCAACTAGATGATGAGTTTTATTCTTTATTTTATTCAAAACTCTTCTGACCTTTTGAACTACTTAAATTTTTTTTTTTTTTT
>LOEQ01005544.1:13433-33789 GCA_001685075.1 Bramus lutescens | reverse complement strand
TACCTGCCCCAGGCTACCCTCGTGACCACTTCCTATTCTGCCCACACTGTAGCAGCACCTTGAACTCTGTCCTAGCTCAATAGCCTGCACACACCCTCTATTTTCATGTCAATTCCTCAGGCTCTTGGGATCCACAGAATCACAACCTCCTCTGCCCATTGTCACCCTGCCTTGCTTCTGTCAATAATGCTGTGTTCCTTTGACTCCCAGGGTCCCCAGCAATATTTGTTATTCAAGTGTCTGCTCTACTCAGGGACCTACAAGATGGCTGTGAAGATGGGACACCAGATAACCCTTGAGCTAGTGTGAGCTCTAGATGGACGGATCAGCCGTGCAAGACCATGGCCAGCTACCCTGCTCAGTGCCCTTGCTCTCGCTTTCCACTTTCCACCACTCAGTAGACAAACTGTGGCTAGATCAAACTTCCTAATCTCAACCTGGTGTGTAGGTGCCTCTCTCCAGGCCTATTTCCATGCCCCCACGGACCCCTGTTGTGGGGTGCAGTTCAGCACACCTCACATCTGTACCCTCCACCCAAGGGTCCCCTTGAATGGCCAGGTACAGAAGCTCAGTGCAGAGTTCCCTAAGGTCCTTACTAAGCAGCAGCAGCTTTCCTGTTCCCTCAGCTTTCTCTCTGCAGAAATCCCACGCCACTGACTCCTGTCTCAGGCTCAACTTCTAGGGAACTGGGTCCTTTTTAATTCCTTTTTAAACAAATGCATGCAGGATCCCAATGTTAAGTGCACCTCAGCCAGGCCTCTCCTACTGGGTAGGTACCAACTCGGCCACTGCTCTCCTACTGGGCGCTCCCCAACTCCACCCTCTTCAGCCCAACCATCAATAGTCCAGGCTAGCCTATCCATTCTCACTTGTGTTCACCCAACAGGCTGCAGCTCCTGAGTGAAATAAACCCCACCCAGTTACCAGCCCCTTCTTAATCATTTGATCTTGGTCACCTCGGTTCACCCTTCTGGGCTTTGGTTTCCTCATGCACAAAAATGGGGGACATTAAGAGTGCACCAGAGCCTGGGAGAAGAGTGGGTGAAGACGTGACCAATACGAGCACCTGAGTTTGATCCCGGGAACGCATGGAAAAGGCAGAAGGAGAGAACTGACTCCTAAGGGTCTCTGAGCTTCACGCGTGCTGTTGCCACTCGCTGCGTTGTTCGTTACACAGCCACACAATAACAAATTCCATTAAAAAAAATTAAGTGTCCTTCTAAGATTCATGCTGAGATAAGTCAGGCATAAATGACAAAAACAAATGAAGGCACACAAGGCATCATTACTGCTACTACTGGAACTACAATGTTTTGAAGATCTAGTAAGAGATCTGATAGTAAAGGAAATGATGCACCTTAATAATGCTTAATAATAATGCTTAATAATTCATAGTTACCCTCAGAGTTTTAATAAAGTAGTAACAATACTAACTTCCCTTTCTTACTAAGGAGAATTCTTGTGTCATTGTTTTGGGTTACCCTTAGAAACTAAGAGAAAAGTAACCCCCACTTTCCAAACGAGAAACTGAGTCGGCATACATACACCTGTGTGGAGTGAACGACCTAACCCACGACAAAATGGAATCCTCGGCTGAGGACACTGGTGGCTCTAATCTGACATCTTTTCTCGTGTGTGGCCGGGTCACCAAAACAGGACCTGGGAAGGCAGCTGGGAGAGAAGGACTCTCGTCCCTTTCTTACCTGATGTTACTTTTATTATCAGATTTGAGATAATCTTCCCACTTGTTAGGAGAGGTTCTGTTCATATAGATCCATTGCTGATGTTCAGGTTTGGGGTAGGCCTCATATTCAACCACCAAATCTACATTTTCTCCATCGTTCACAAATACCGTAGTGTTCTTCACGGGGAAGATGTTGATGAATCCTTTATCTGATTGTGACAGAATAAGACATCCATCAATATTCACAACTGACAAGGAACACACGTCACCTTAGGATTACAAATAGGACTCCCAGCATTGAGGAGCAACCAGGGAGAAGATGTGAGCCCGCCACTGCCCTCCTCCTGGCTCTTCAACCCCGTCCTTAGATGAGAAGAGGCACACACCCAAGTCCCCGCCTTATATAATGCATCACTAGCAATTCCCTAAAAGGTCTTATTCAGCCACTGTTTCTACACTTATGAGGTTCAAGGCCTAGGGTGTTTAACTAAAATATCCCCCACCTAGACCCAGAACAATTACAGACGTAGCAAGAAAGTATCACCACCGAGTGAAGGTTAGTCCGAGCTCTAATGTGTGATGAAAATGATGCAGAAAACATCATTGTGTATCTGAAGAGAAGGATCTGGCCATCAGTCAGACAGCATTTTAACACGAAAAGCGGACTCTTACTTCTTATTGGGGGGATAGCGGTGGATGGCTTTGGAAGCAACTAAAGGAGAATATCGTGAAGGGCAAATTTGAATTATGGAAATGGGAAAGAGGACATTAAACTGCAGCTATGGGGGGGAAGAATGTTTATCTAAACCGGTAATTAAAATATGGAGAGCACTTTCCACTTATTAAAAATAGCAAAACTAATTTAAAATAAACCCAAGAATCTCAAGTGTGTTCAAAGAAGCGTAGAGAACCACACACGACAAACTGGCAAGCTTCTTCTCAGAACCCGCTAGTGATCGAGATTTTCTTTTTTTAAATTATCTATTTTTAAGTCTAAATCCTATAATTTCCATTTGAGGACTCTTCTTAAAATGGGTTAGAGATGCACAAAGTGCTATTTGTGCAGGTTACGATAACTCTTGAAATGACAGAACATTGGTGAAGTAAATAATGCAGCCTTAGAAATGGCCATATAACAATCCAAGAGCCAGCCTGAAAAAGAGCAATAAACTAATTGCCCAGTTTTATTTTTATAGCCACCAACTTAGGGGATGCTCACTATGTGCCAAGAACTGCCCCCAGGCACTTTAGCACACATTTCATTTAATAATTACATTATGTCACTCTGGAACATAGAGTTGCAGCCTCTAATTTATAGATGAAAAGCAGGTTATGGGTTTTCTCTGCATGTGTGTATGTCGTGTTTGGTGTCTGGGGATATGGTACATGCACATAAACAGTAGAGATGCCTGTCAGGCTAGAGCAGCACGCCAGGTGCCTCCCTCACCATAGGCCAACCTGATGCCTTGAGACAAGGTCTTCCACTCCGTCACAGACCCACCATTTCATCGAGACTGGCTGGCCGGGGAGCTCTCGGGACTTGCCCATCTCTGTCCCCCAGTATGGGGCCACAGTCGTGCATAGCTGTGCTTGGTTGTTTTTATGTAGGTGCTGAGGATTTGAATTCCACTTCCTGAGGTTTGCAGAACAAGGGCTCTTATCCACTAAGTCACCTCCCCAGCTCCAGGTTAGAGATGGAGAGAGAACTCTTTAGTTTATAGGTAATGCTTGTTATCTCTAATTTAGAGATGAAATTGACGATTTAGATTTGGATCCAAAAACATAAAGCAAAGTCTAGCTTCGAACACAGGTCTAAGAGAAGCCAAGAATGGCCTCTTTTTTTAGAGTCTCTATACATGTTAAGTGAGAGAGAATGGGAACATGAATAAAACTGTATGTATAATGAATAATGAAAACCCATATACAAAAATAAGCAAAATACTCAAATCTTTAAAATCAGCTACATCGAGTTAAAGTTTAAATTTTATTCTATTTCATTTTCAAATGCTTAAAATTAATTGTAAACTTTCACTAACTTTGCAATTATCTGCATATACACAAGAGACTGTCACTGCAGTTGGGGTCCCCCCTTTTTTTGTTTTTGCTTTTTTAGAGTCATTGCAGTTTTTAATGCTCTCTGGTTACCTATAGGTTCAGAGTCAAAAACTGGATTGTTCCAGTGTCATCTGGCTACTGAACCAATTTGAAAAGAATTATTTTCAGGGTGGAATGAAAAAAAAATCTTCCCAAATAAAAAAACTGGATGGAGTTGGAGCTGGTCCTGTCCTAACATCAGAATCGCAAACAACATAAACCCTGCCACTCTTTAAGACAAAGCAGGGGTTTTTATTGTTTGCTAGATCTTGCTATGTTAAAAGAAGAAATGTTGCACCACAGGGTCATTCATCCAAACACTGCCCAATGAAAAAAATATTGTAGTTACCATAAAGCAAATATGTAAGTGGTGCTGGGTTTTCTATCATCTCCTTTGCTCAATATTGGTCTTATGATTTGACTATAAAGGATATTCCTCCCACAGGCCCATATGTTAAAGGCTTAGTTGCTAGCAAATAGGCTTGTTGGAAGCGACTGGATCATGAAGGGTCTAAATTCATCAATGGGTATCCATTGGTAACTCTACCACTGAATGGAACAGGAAGGGGTCTGTTTGAAGCAAACGGGGTCATTATGGGTATGCCTCTGAAGAGTCTGTCTTGTGCCTGGTCCTTGGTGAGCATCTCTCTGCCTCTCTCTTCAGCCTCCTGCTCCCACCATGATGCTCCAGACTTGCCTCAAGTCTCCAGAAGGAACCATGAGCAATGGAATCTTCCCTCCTTTGAACTGCTTGTGTTGGGTGTTTTGCTATACTAACAAAGGCTGACTTAACACAGTAGGATTGTGTTCTGTGGTGGAAAGAAGCTTTACATTTCTATAATGTAAGAATTATTAAGACTCTACCTTAGGTACTATAACATAAAAAGGGACTAAACAAACTGTTACATTCAGTCATTTTTCAAGTACCCTTTTATTAATAAATTGGTGGCACATTAACTTCCAATCAGGCTCACATGCTATGTCAGACAGTCCCATAAAAATCTGCCTCTCCTCATCTCCAATGCTGTGGGAGCTGGAGGTTGTAGAGAAAAACTGGAGGACATTAGACAGCAAATGGCAGACCTCCTAACCCAAACCCAGGTCCGATTCCATCTGCTCTTGCCACAAAAAAATGACCGAAAGGTACTGTGGGAGATGGTAGGTGTACTCATTTGCTTCGCGATCATAAGCTTTTTATGATCTAGATGCAGCCCCGCAACATGAGCTATGTGCCTTCACTGTATACAATTCTAAATATTAAAGAATAAAAATAAAAGTCAACAGGATCCCACAGTCTTACTCTAACGCCCATCCCAGGTTGGATCTGAACTCCCTCACTGTCCTTTCCTGTTCCTGTCCCACCACGACCCACTCCTAACCCACGGTAAAACCAGATTCGGATTTCACAGCCACGGGGCTGGCTTTCCAGTCACACATTTCTAATTCTTGGAAACTGATGAATGGATTTTTAAAATCCGATTACATACTACAATATGCTCAAAACATCCTTCCTAATTGCTTTCTGGAGCTGAAGAGGATATATCAACATGCTCCCTAATCAACTTAGCAAATTAGTGCTTATGGAGTTTAATATTTTAAAAGCATAGCCCTCTATTCAAATTAATAAATGGCTCACGATCACATTTGGGGACAGAGGAGCACACTTTCTGTGTGATGACTCTATAATTATAAGCAGAGAATCTTCTCTGTGTTCGCCTGTTGAGAGACTTTCCATTAGAACTTGGGCAGAAACACCAAATTTTTATGACATAACTAAAGGGGGTTTAAAAAAAAACACACAGAGCTCTGTTCCATAAATTACTGAAATCTGGGGTGGGGAAAGAAGAGAGACGAAAACAAATAGTGCTTTGCTTTATTACTGCTTACGAAGATGAGTTTCACCGTGCTACATGTGGGCTATCAAAAGCAAGTAGTAAGAAAATGGTTGTATTAAAAAGGTATGAATATATATATAATTTTACAATTCAATTACATTAAAGATGGACAATTAAAAAAAACACATAGGAACCAAAGAAAGAATGAATGAAAGAAAAAAAGAAGAAACCTATGAATAAAATGATTTTGAGACAATTATTACTGGTCTGGGTAAAACAAAAAATAGCAAGGAACCCACTATGTGCTGCCTCTCTTTAAGAGTAGCTGCCTGGGGAATAAACACTTGTGAAATTTCTAGCCTTGGGAAGACCAAAGCTAAACCTACTATGCTGAGCAGATGTGGAGAATCTGGGGGCAGAGAGAGGACCTGCTCTAAGCAATGCTTGCCAGGACCAATCCCGCCTTCCTGAAGGCCTCAACGATGAAATTTCAAGCTACAGTGAACAGGGAGGGACAAGAGCCAAAAAGGCTGGAGAAGCCCAGTTCAGCACAGACCACAGAGGGACTAAAGCCGACAACCGACAAAAACAAAGTACGGGAAGACAGAGAAATCCTCCAGGCTCTACGCATCTTTGATGCCCGACAAAGAACATCTATGGCCATTTCCAGGCTCATATCCCTCAGCAAAGTCTACAGTGTGGGGGCAAAGTCAGTGTGTGCTTTGCTTGCTGGGGGTGGGGAAGTGGGAGCACAGAATGACAGGTCTGAACTTCAGGGCCGTTCTCCATTGTCTTTTGGGGCAAACTGGTAGGATTTGGTTTGGTGTTCTGGCAAGAGGCTCCAGGGATAATATTCATTCATTCATTCATTCATTCGGTGATAATACATTCTACGAATCGGTTCTTAGAATCCCATTTGCATAAAAAGGAAACTATCTAGCAATTTCTCCTCTCACTATTGCCGGTAATTTATACATTCCCATAGAGATATTTACCTACTACTTTCAAGGTTGTTGTGACATTTGCTGATCCAAAAGTATTATTGGCATAACACATGAACACTCCAGAATCATTAACTCTTGCTGAGCTGATAGTCAGTGTCTCCTGGCGTTCATAATCAAAGTCACCCCGATGCCAGCTACTATGTTTCACCTGCGCTTTAGCCTGCAGTTTTCAGGAGGGAAAAAAAAATCAAAGATTATCATATAATTTATATTCAAGATCTTTCCTAAATTAAAAATAGCAGCAATTAACTTCTCCATATTAGCATTCATTATACACTACTGAGGAGAAATAATAAGGCGTCGTGACAAGCCTGTCACTAGAACCCTTCATATCACAGGATTATATTGAAAGATAGTCATTATGAATGATTGGGGAAAAATGAGAAAAATTCATTCCAAGTTCTCTGCAGTATTAGATTTTAGTCGTCCCCATGGAAGAACTATTACAGAATACTGATGTTTCATAATGAGTCAGCACACTTACATCATAGTAACATTTCTGACCCTACCCCCTTGAAGGCAGGATCTCCATGTAGCCCAAGATAGCCCAGGGTAGCTTCTAACTCCCTATGTAGCTAAGAATGACCTAGAACCTCTGCTTGAGTGCTGGGGTTACTGGCCTACTCCGCCCGAGTGCTGGGATCACTGGCCTACTCTGCCTGAGTGCTGGCATCACTGGCCTACTCCGCCCGAGTGCTGGGATCACTGGCCTACTATGCCTGAGTGCTGGCATCACTGGCCCACTCCGCCCAAGTGCTGGGATCACTGGCCTACTCCATCTGAGTGCTGGGGATCACTGGCCTACTCTGCCTGAGTGCTGGATCACTGGCACACTCCGCCCAAGTGCTGGGATCACTGGCCTACTCCATCTGAGTGCTGGGGATCACTGGCCTACTCTGCCTGAGTGCTAGGATCACTGGCTTATGCCACCATCAGGCACAGTTTCTGCTGCGCTATGCACTGAGCCCAGGGCTTTACAAGCATGCGTGCAAGGCAAGCAGGCTTCAGCTGAGCTCCATCTCCAATCATTCCTGTTACCTTTTCATGTGTGCTTCTAGGGACTGAAAGAAAACATATGATCTCTGTATTAACATCTAGTCTCTTTAAAACTAAACTGAGAATCACAATACATACCGCTGACTTGGAGGTTCACCACAGTTAATCAAGCCAGTCACATTTTCTGAACTATGGAAGGGATGGGGCACATGACACATACAAGACCACATCACAAAGCATTTGAGCAGGCTGACCAGAAAGGACCATGGCTCTTGTGATCTGGCTGCAGACCACACATGGAGAGATGCTTGTATCGGAAGTACCACAGGCAGCCAGCGTTGGGCCACATTTGCTGCCAAGCGCACAATGTGTGTTGCTGTTACAATGGGGAAATAGCCACTAAAGAACACGAGCAAGCAGAAGCTGCTACTGGGTGGCCGGTGCTCGTAATGGGAACGATGCTGGAAAGGAGCAAGGCAGGACCCACAGGTCCTCAGATCATCTGTGACTAAGGGACATAACAAGACAAAAGTTCTAGGATGTGACTGCCCATTACACTTGAAACAACACGAATATCCATAAGGTGGATGTCACAATGAAGACTGTTTAGGAAATAAGAGAATTTTTTTTAATTACTTAGCACAGGAGGGGGGCAGGGTAGCTCACCTCTGTAGAGCCAACATTTAGCAGCTGAGACAGGCCAACGGCTACAGGTTCAAGGCCAGGTTGGGCTACAGTAGTGAGAAACTATCACAAACAAGCATCAATCTTAAAACTGCAACCAAGTGAAAAGGCACGCACATGGGGAAAAGACAAGAGAAACAAACATGGAAAACACACAGGCTACCTGGCCACTTGTGACCATGGAACCCTCCAAATGTGGTAGCTGCGAGTCCACATATAAGATATGCTAGATTCTGGCTACTTAGAATCATCTAAGATGCAGACTACATTAATAACCTTTATGGTAATTTTAGTAAGAAATGATAGTATTTCTTATTTCTGAGTCAAATATGACATTAAAATCACTTACTTTTGGAATGTGTCTACTGGAAGTTTTTAAATTGCCTGTGAAGGTCACATTATATTTCCATTATATATACTGCATTGCTACTTGCAAACACAGACAATGACTTTCTTTTTCTTCGTATAATTATAGTTTAAGAACTGTTATTCAGGCATGGAGACTGAAGACCTTACACAGGCAAAGCAAGCGCTCTGCTACAGAGCTGATGCCCAGCCCATGAGGTTTGGAATCCTATGACATTAAAATAAGCATACATAAAAGTTGATGGCCCGAGGATTAATAAAAGAGAATCTATGTGGCCATTAATTGGCTGTGAGCTCTTGATCAAGTCAAAGACACAGCTGGCCTCGGCCTCTTTCTGAAAGGTGTGAGCTAACAATAGTGCTTTAAATGCTGTTCCCATATGGACAGCGGGAAATTCCAGGCCATCCCTTCTAGGTGTTTATAAGTCGGGGCAGGGGGGGGACGACGCTATTTTCCCACATAGGATCACTATCGAAACAAAATGAACCACCCACATAATGGCCTTTAGGCCACTCTTTCTGAATTCTCTCCAAAGCCACAGTGATAACGACGAGAAGACGGGACACCACTCCCTACTAGGGCCAGAGAGTCCCCAAAAGGGCACTCAGCACAAACTCTGAGATGGTCAGGGCAGAACAAAACAGCTTGGTCAAAAATGGCATCCTAGTAACACCTCAAGTCAAAGACCACAACTTAGCAACCACCAAGCTCAGAAGTAAGAGCAAATAGAAATGTTAGCGTTTGGAAGGCACTAGGAAAGCCGGCCGAGATCAATAGCCACCACAGAAACCCCAAGACATATGCTTGAGCAAATAATCAAAGCCAATCTTAGGATTGCATTGTAGCTTCCATTTCTCATGAGTGAAACTTCCTCTAAATGGTCAGGAACAAATATTATGGATTTAAAAAATAATCTGATAGTGCTAACAGCATTCCAAACTATGCCAAAGGATCAATAAAAGATTCCTGGTGAATCCTGGCTGAGAGCCAAGGGCCCCATCTGCAAGTCACACATTACATGCTGTCTGCACATGATTTGGTTTGCTTTAACCCTTGGAGGCACACACTGGGATCTCCCCGAAGAGTTCCTAACACTAAAGAATTAGCTAGCATTGCCAGTGGGTTAATGGGGAATGGCACGCAGGGCTCCTGGGAAACATGGTTCAGAGCAAAACCACCTGGGGCAATTGAATTTCTCATCTTAACAGGGCTAATTTCCAAACACACACATACACACACAGCCTAAATTGTTCTCTCATCTGAAATCAAGAATTATAGAAAGCTAATTAATATGGGATTGTGCTCTGTAAGGTTAGCCCAAAATCCATACAGAAGCTATTATTTTTATTACATTATATGGTCTAAAAACTAAAACTTGCTTCTCTGAGTCATTAGTTTAAATGAATGAGTCTCCAGTACAATTCATTTCTCCTGGCCAGTGGCAGGCTTCATAGACGAAGCAAGATATCATTCTTCAAGGTCTGAACAAATACCATCACTATGCAGATCACCATGGTTATGCGTGTAGCACAAAACTCTTTATGCAGGCATTAAATTGTCAACGTTGAACACTGGCCAAGAGGAGGAGGAGGAAGAGGAGGAATGAAATGTATTTTTTTTTCATTTCGTGTTCCCATAAGTGAAATTAAGAGGAACTACTGATAGCTAGGGAATCATCTACTAAAATACTTAAAAATAGAAAGGAAACTCAGTCAATGGGAATTTTAATGCAAAATGTTAGGAAAATTAAGCATTTTAAGAGCCTTGTTATTATTTCAGAAAAAAAAATCCAAATAAAACTCTCTAAAATTGTAATGACAGTGCCCTTGCCTACCTAGCAGGTGCAATGCCTTTGGGTTCAAGTCTTAGCACCGAAGGAAAGAGAGATGGGGGAGTGGAGTATCTGGCTAGAATTTATTTAAGATAAACAATTTGCCCAACACAGCAAATCTGACATGCAGTAGGCATTCAATATGAATTTATCAACTGAATGAGAACATAAGCACGTCCAAACATTTCACATTAACGACAACCGTTTTATTAATAGCAACTAAAACAGAAAACCATTAGCAACTTAATCTCAGGTAACCAGGCTCAAAGGGGGAGTTCGAGCTGCGTGAAGGGAGAACCCCATCCCTGGCCATTCTTCGGGGCTCAGAAGAGCCTTGTGGGCCACATATGACACCATTTATTTTCCACAAGAAGAGGAGAGAGGATTGCTGGCAACGCTTGCTATCATCTGGCCTAAGCAGGTTATACAGTTATTCATTTGCTTTGCTTCGGAATTTCCTTACTAAAGTTAAAAAAAAAAGAAAGAAAAGGAAAACATTAAGTAATAACCTGAGGTTAGTGTCCACTCTTTTCTCAAAATAGAGTGAGAATATGGCAGTTGCTTTCCACTAATAATAAAAATGCATATGTTGTAATATATACAGGCAAACAGCAGCAAAGGTAAGTTGCTAACAGCCATGTGGTGTCCACCAGTAGAGTCACCTGCAAGCAGGTTTGTAGAGAATCTATACAATCTCCCACACAGGGACAGTCACAAGCCACTAGGAATAAGCAAAAGACCTTACCTGAGTGTTCCCCTTTATCCACATGGAGCCCACGGAACTAGACACATCCTTTATGGTGCATGTCACCGTAAATTTGTCCCCTTCCCTAAGGAGATGGCTTGTTTCGGGCACAGATACAACTGGGATGGCTTTGATGGCTAGAATCAGAAAAAATATCTGCCTCAAGTCAGTGCTTCCAACACAGCACGGATTTTAACTTCTCTTGGTTTAATGGTCATTTTCTTTTTTAAAAATATTATTTTAATTGGGTGTGTGTGTGTGTCTAAGTGTATGCCATTTGTGGGTGTCTAAGAAAGCCAAAAGGAGGGTGTAGAGTACCCTGGAGCTAGAGATACAGGCAGATGTAATCCACTTAAGATCAGTGTCGGAATCTGAATTGATCTTTTGGAGAAGTAGCCGACACTTTTAATTCCTGAGCCACCTCTCTTGGCCCAAACTTGCTTTTCCTTAACTGTGGATAGCTTGCATTATATCATTAAATAAAATCTAAAGCACAATACATGCCAACTTAGGTGTACTGCTTGCACATCTAAATACACTACCAGTTATGTCTATCTCAGACGTATAGCCATTCATGCTGAGTGAAAAGACAGGCACGTCCACTAGATCATAAATACTGCTGACTTTTCCAGCCTGGTGGAAGATGCTAGCACAGTGAAGCAGAGTTCATCTCTACCTAGTACACACTGGATGATTTCTTGAGGACCTCACCTACAGCTAAAAATAGGCTCTTAGCCAGTGGGTACCTTTCCCATGTATTAATACAATTACACCTTGCTTATTTCTAAAAACTTCAGGTTTTAAATAATTAAAATTTCCTTCATTTTAATGAATACAGCTTTTCAAAAGTGGATTAAAAAAAACTCCTCATCAGCTGAATCCCAAAGAGATAATGATTTAGATAACTTCAAATATAAAGCCTTGCTCATCTTTCGGCTACTGAGAGGCTCAATGTGACCCCACAGTAGTTAAGGTCCACAGGCCGTGGGCAATTTCTTTCTGAGCTTAAATGGCTTGGGAATGCATTAGAATCAATCAGCTAAAGAAAAAAATAATCAAGTCACTTGTCCACAGCAAATTAAAGAATAAACCCCTGGTTGCCTAATCTTCTCAAATTAAATCTTCCCATTGAGCAGGAACACTTGTCGTAAGGATGTTGTCACTTTGGGATGCCCTAAACCAGCAAGGTTAGTGTTCCTCTCAGTCAGCAGCAGCCATGGGCCTGTAGCCCTAGAGGAATTCACAAATGGCATTACTTTGGAGGCTGGTAATCTTACTATCATAGCTTGTGTCCTGATGCCCTAGGCTAAGAGGGCAGAGAGAGGCCAGCAGTGTCAGCAGGGTCTCCATCTCCCACGAGATGTTAAGAAACAACCATACCTGCCCTCACTTTCAGGATGAACCTGTCCGACAACACCCATTTGCCTCCCTGCTGGGCAGCACAGCGGAGACAGAGCCGGTGGTAGGCGCGCTTCACATTTTTGATGGTGATGCCAGCCTTAGGGTTTGGCACAAATGTCAGGTCCTTGGGGAGAGTTTTCCCGTCACACTCTCTGAGGGAGTAATTGGACACCTGCGGGTCTGTCAGAGGGCAGCGGACCAGCGTGTCATTGTCTTCTTTCCCATACAAGGGAGGGTCAACCAGGAAAAGTACGGCAGGATCTGTGAAGCAGAACAAAAAGTCAGCATGCTGCGTGGCTGGGCATGGACACTGTTTCTGTTTGGTTAGACTGAGACTTACTATACTGGCCTGAAACTCGAATGTAGACCAGGATGGCTTTGAACTCAAAAGAGATCCACCTGCTTCAGCTGGGATTAAAGGCATACACCACCACATGAAAACATTTTTAAGACTTAAAGCATTACAAGCTTGCGTAACACAATGGCTTTCCATTTTTCTAAATTTGAATTTACAAGTACGTGCATGCAGACTGACAACTCGAAGGGGCTGTCAGATTTCCTAGAGCTGGAGTTATACGTGGTTGTGAGCTGCCCAGTGTGGGTGCTGAGAACCAAACTGGGTCCCCAGTAAAACCAGCGTGTGCCCCTCAAGGCGGTGCTTCCTTTCCAGCCTCCAACACACTGGCCTTTTGTGTAAGCACCAGGGATCAAACGCAGCAGGTCCTCAAGCTTGTATAGCGAGCACTCATTGCACTAAGCAAGCATCCCAGCCCCCTGAAGCTCTGTCTTAAAAGAATCCCCTCCACCTGGAAATCAAATGCTACAAACACACAAACGGAATCTGTTGCCACTGAAACACACTCGTTTTAACATTTAATTAAGGAAAAGAAAAAAATAAGTCTTCATGACCAGGCTATGATCAGAAGCCACAGCTGGTTTTCTACCTAGACTTTCTGTCACCAGGGTGTAGGCTCCAACAAGGTGCCATTTTCTTTCCTCACAGTGTCACAGACCGGTTAAGGATCTAAGCGTGAAGAACCGGTGTGAGCTCTGCTTCTGCTCCAGCTAACTCGCCGCTTCCTCAGGCAGGCATTTGTCTATGCATCCCATCATCAGGCCTAATGGTCCTTTCATTACTGCCTGGAAATTACAGAACACCTTCTCCATCCAATGTCACCAGCAGCTGGGGGTGGGCTTAACAATTCGGAGCCAAACCCTGAAGCTAAACCATGGCTTATCAGGTGAGCAGGTCTCCTCAGCTGCCTACGTAAGGAACGACAACCGATAAAGCAGGCAGAGGCACAGTCAATTTTGTGGCAATCTTCCGAGGCAGCTTTATTAACCCCTGTTTGAGCATGCGAAGATTTATATAATTGTGTCTCCCTAACAATCCCCTAAGGAAGACTGCTCATTTTATCTAAAGACCACAGTGAGAAATGGAGGCTTCAGGCTAGGCAGTACATCTCCCAGGCACAAGAAAGACATCTATGCGCACTCAGAACCCTAAGCACCATCTAAACGACAGGCCCAGTACCAATGTCACCAGTGCCAGGACCAAGGCTCTCGTTCCCTGCCGTCTTGTTTGTCTCTTAAACTATCGTTAGCTTTGTTTTTAACGTCACCCAAAGGATACAGCCCTTTGGGCTCTGTCATCATAGCAAAAGCTCACATACAGATTGCTGGATTTGTCTAGAAAACAAAGTATGGGAATAGAAGTCATATCTCTTCGTCTTTTGTTTTGAAGAGGTTGTAATTGTTGAAAAGAGCCAACTCCAAAATAACATATGACTGATAAGGGATGCTTAGCTCTCTGAGATGTTTCTCTGGAATTTACTCCCTGAAGAGTGGGCCAAGTCTTTTGAAGTGCTAGTCTGTTTAGGCCTTTGGAGGCCTTTGGTTCCCTGAAGCGTTTTTACTAAGTGGGAATATTTAGTATCTCAGGGCATTAAAATGCAGTTTTCCCAAAGGGCTTAATTTATTCTGAGGGTTGACTCCAAGAACCAGGACAAATGGGCTAACCAGATTGTAATCCAGTTATGGCCTTACAGACCCCCAGCTAGGGCCACACTCAAAGCCACTGCGAATCAAAAGATGGGGAGGCCAGTAAAGGAAAACATTTATGTTAGGCCTTCTAGGACCAGCCGGGAAAATTCTGTCTGTGGTTTGATCACCCTACCTGTCATCTAAAAGTAAGAACAGGGTACCAGACACTCTATGACATGGCAACAGAGAAAGGCCAGCATTTACCTCTAACAAACACGTAAATAGAGCTGCTGAGGCCAGCACTGTTGATACATGTGTATTTGCCCGTGTGCGTGGCCTTGGCTTGTTCCTGAATCCACTCATTGCGCTTATTTTCACTCATCTGATTGACGGTCTCAAAAGTCCATCTGACAAAGGCGGGATCGACACACATCAGCCTGACTCTGTCACCAGCTTCGACGATTAACTCCGGTTGCGCTGGCTGGATGGATGGTGGAGACAGCTCCCCTGGACTCACAGATGGCTGGGAAGTTCCTGCCAAGAAAAACAAGGACTGTGTTGAGTGTGAGCTGTCTTGGCAAAATAAAGCATTTCTTCTAATATTGAGTTCCATCTTCTGTGTACTCTACAATAAAAATAGCCCTGCTATTTGTGGCTGAAAAGGGAATTCTGTCTAAAGTTTAAATTCATCTATAAAGTTATTTTCTGCAGTCTTCAATTAGTCCTATGGGTCACATTTGGTATGCAAGCTGCCGAGCTGGACGCACGCCTTTCTTTCAGGTCAATCGCGCACAGGGCTTGCACTGATGAAGGTTTGACCCTCATGGCACTACAACACTCATGTTCACCCTAAAAACCACAGCAATGGAAACCAGAAACAACAATGATCCACTGTTCACCCTTCTGGGGAAGCACGGACTTGACTTATTCCTCAGTGGGGTAGCCACTGATAAGTTGCCCTGACTTAAGGAGAAGAGCCACGAGCGCGGCTCATGTAGGCAGTCCTCATTAAAGTCAGTGGGTCACCAAAGGCAAAACAACTAAGACTTTCTGTAAGGAGGAGGAGGCTAGAGGAAAGGAAGAGATGAGACAGGACAGCCGTAGGCAGGTATGATAAATACACATATACATATATACACATATATAATGTGTATATAACTGAAAAAGTTAGTCAAAAATAAGAGCGTACATGACATGAAGCCATCCTTCTGTTTTTCTTCAAGCTTCGGAATTCAACTATTTGCACACAATACTCCTTACATGACAATGCTCACAGAAATAAACATCTGCCTAGCTCCAAATGTTGAGGTAAAAATGATGGCCGCACCTTCCAGATTAGACCCTGAGACAGCTGACCACATATGTTGGCTTTCAATCTGATCAACCAAACGCCCAGAAAGTCCACATCGGCATGGCATATGGTTTTGACACACATCTCAGAGTTAAGGAAAAAACTCTCCTCCAGAAGCCAGGGTGGAAAGCGCTGTCAGGTAAGCCTGATCATCGGAACTAAATGTGAAAGGACAGACCCCGTCCCTAAAAGCTGCCCCTCTGACCTCTGAAGGTACGTGAGTGTACACACACATATGCAGTAATAATAAATAAAAATGTTGTAGAAAGACTCTCTTCGAGTACAAAAGTGAAATACAGCTCTAAGTTTAGATTGAAGAAAAAGAGGCAGGCCGGACCTTGGCCCTATCGGATGAAGTGGAAGCCAAGACTGCAGAAGGCTAGGCGGCGAGGGAAAAGGGCCTAAGAAAGCCCATGTGTGAGGTGCCCACAGTCCTATGGGGCATGACAGGTAAGGCTGAAGAGCTTGGAAGACCACCTAGAGCACCCACACCTCGGTGCAAGCCTGGTCCAACCTGAAGGATGAACACTGGACAGGAATGGCTTCAGGAGGGAACCCATAAAAACAAGGGTCCTACCAGACAAAAACCAGTGGGAAAACCATGAAAAGGCTGGTTTTGTGGTAACTGTTGCTAAATCACCAATGATGGGGGGAGGTGGAAGGAGGGAGGGAGAAGGGAGGGAAAGGAAGTACAGGAGAGAAGGGAGGCCAAGGCAAGACTATGCTGTAGAAAGTGCCAGAAAAAAAAAGTGGGGTTGAGGCAGATACCACGTGGTGAGACCCCAGACAAGAAACAAGTCCTATAAGTCAATGACAAAACAGCGTCTGGGAGCTAGCCGGGCACACACCTTTAATCCCAGCACAGGGGAGGCAGGGAGAGACTGATGTCTGTAAATTTGAGACCTGGTCTACACAGTAGGACCCTGCCTCAAAAAACAAAACCAAAACAATAAAACAACAAGAATAAAGATACCGCGTGCGTGCGCATGCGCACGCACGCGCACACAAACACACACACACACACACACACACACACAACCTAAGAAACTCCTGGAATTCAAGGGCACAATGGAGTGAAATATCTGCCTGTTCCAGGGCAGGCGGCTTCAAGTGTGGAGCTCTCCTTATGCCAAGAGACGGAGAAAAAAAAATAAACGTACAGGCAAAGATGTCTGCAAAGTACAGAACGCAAGGGAGTTATGAACATGTTCAGACAGAAGGTGGAGAACCTGGAGACGGGGACAGAAAGGAAGGCGCTGGAGAGAAAGGCTCAAATTGTGCTCTCAGGGCTCATGTATGCATCATCAGTTTCGATCCCTGNAGTGAAATATCTGCCTGTTCCAGGGCAGGCGGCTTCAAGTGTGGAGCTCTCCTTATGCCAAGAGACGGAGAAAAAAAAATAAACGTACAGGCAAAGATGTCTGCAAAGTACAGAACGCAAGGGAGTTATGAACATGTTCAGACAGAAGGTGGAGAACCTGGAGACGGGGACAGAAAGGAAGGCGCTGGAGAGAAAGGCTCAAATTGTGCTCTCAGGGCTCATGTATGCATCATCAGTTTCGATCCCTGCCTAAATCCAGACCAACGGCGCAACTGTGTTCCCATTGTGTCATGCAAAGGATCACCCCAGAGGAAAAGACTCTGCCCAGGATAACAATGACAGGGATTTTAGCCATCAAATGCCACTAAGCACCACCAGCAACCAGAGAGACGTTATAGGGGTGACAAAGCCTATCTGGGCCACCAGGCCTCACACCCCAATGGCACAGACTGCTTAAGGACATGGAGCAGTGGGGACCGTTTCTAGAGGCCTAGGGAGCCTTCTAGAAGAAAAGTGGAGGTAGCAACAAATGGAGATGCTACTGTTGCAGTTCCTTATATTCCAATTATATAGCATCCTGTGGAAAAGTAGGAGGGAGGGAGGGAGGGAGGGAGGGAAGGAGGGAGGGAAGAACTAGTTCCGGTGAATGGAAAATGCATGACAGCAAATTAGGACACTGATAGCAAATTTAATCCAAAAATTTAGTTGATGCCTTACATCGCTTCGTGAAATTTAAAAATAACTGTCACTAGGAGTATTCAGGGTTTTATTTTCAAAAATGACTTGTAAGTTCAGCCTTCATAAACAATATAAAATAAAAATAGTTTTATTATGGCTCAAG
Organism: Bramus lutescens; assembly: GCA_001685075.1. NCBI lineage: Eukaryota > Metazoa > Chordata > Mammalia > Rodentia > Cricetidae > Bramus > Bramus lutescens. Next base: position 15,652 of record LOEQ01005544.1, on the reverse strand, counting down.
TGAAGGTAATGTTTATTGCCTTGTTTCCAAACTATCTTCAATGTTGTCATCACGACCTCTCTAAAAATAATAATAATAAATAACAGTAATGGAGATTCTGGTTCAGAAAACTAGAGATTCACAATGAAGTAGCACCCCTCAGAAAGCTACTCCAGGGTTATAGGGATGCTCGGGGATAGGAGGGCTTGCAGAACAAGCCCAAGAGCCTGAGTCTGGATCTTCAGCACAACATAAAAAGCCAGGCATGAAAGAGTGTCCCTGTAACTCCAGCCAGCCAGGCAGAGAGATGCCAGGAGCTCACTCTCTGACTGGCCCACCCCAGACAGGAGCTTCAGGTCAGTGAGAGACCCTGTCTCAGGCGTGTGGGTAATAAACAGCAAAGACAGCACCCGACCTCTGTGCATGGGGGGGTGCCCATTACACACACACACACACACACACACACACACACTCTCACACAATACTTCAGCTGAGCTGTGAAACCACTCTGAGATATACATTCTGAAGTGTATATTCAGCAAGCCTCCAACAATTTGTCCATTTGGCCATCTTTTGCCTACTCCAGGACTTTGTATCACCAGATGTGATACTTCCTTAATGTTATGTGGCTGTGGAGAGCAGTGAGAGNCACCAGCAACCAGAGAGACGTTATAGGGGTGACAAAGCCTATCTGGGCCACCAGGCCTCACACCCCAATGGCACAGACTGCTTAAGGACATGGAGCAGTGGGGACCGTTTCTAGAGGCCTAGGGAGCCTTCTAGAAGAAAAGTGGAGGTAGCAACAAATGGAGATGCTACTGTTGCAGTTCCTTATATTCCAATTATATAGCATCCTGTGGAAAAGTAGGAGGGAGGGAGGGAGGGAGGGAGGGAAGGAGGGAGGGAAGAACTAGTTCCGGTGAATGGAAAATGCATGACAGCAAATTAGGACACTGATAGCAAATTTAATCCAAAAATTTAGTTGATGCCTTACATCGCTTCGTGAAATTTAAAAATAACTGTCACTAGGAGTATTCAGGGTTTTATTTTCAAAAATGACTTGTAAGTTCAGCCTTCATAAACAATATAAAATAAAAATAGTTTTATTATGGCTCAAGTGAAGGTAATGTTTATTGCCTTGTTTCCAAACTATCTTCAATGTTGTCATCACGACCTCTCTAAAAATAATAATAATAAATAACAGTAATGGAGATTCTGGTTCAGAAAACTAGAGATTCACAATGAAGTAGCACCCCTCAGAAAGCTACTCCAGGGTTATAGGGATGCTCGGGGATAGGAGGGCTTGCAGAACAAGCCCAAGAGCCTGAGTCTGGATCTTCAGCACAACATAAAAAGCCAGGCATGAAAGAGTGTCCCTGTAACTCCAGCCAGCCAGGCAGAGAGATGCCAGGAGCTCACTCTCTGACTGGCCCACCCCAGACAGGAGCTTCAGGTCAGTGAGAGACCCTGTCTCAGGCGTGTGGGTAATAAACAGCAAAGACAGCACCCGACCTCTGTGCATGGGGGGGTGCCCATTACACACACACACACACACACACACACACACACTCTCACACAATACTTCAGCTGAGCTGTGAAACCACTCTGAGATATACATTCTGAAGTGTATATTCAGCAAGCCTCCAACAATTTGTCCATTTGGCCATCTTTTGCCTACTCCAGGACTTTGTATCACCAGATGTGATACTTCCTTAATGTTATGTGGCTGTGGAGAGCAGTGAGAGATATTTTCTTGTCCCTGAACATGTTAATGAACCAAAAGAAAATGACATATGATAAGCCTCTCCACCCTAGGGACCAGCGGGTGGGGGGGCACATAAATAGACAGCAAAGAGGACACCAGTGCGAAAGAAATGTCAGCGTAGCCTCTGCTCGCAGCCTCTTCAGGCATGCGCAGGGCTTCCCTGTCAGCTGTGTAAAATCTGTCCAAAGTCAAGGCAGCTAAAGACAGGGGCTCAAGTACACCGGATGGCAACACCCAGAACGTCACTCACGAGAGCCAAAAGGCAGAAAGAACACAACTGTCTGCCAAAAGACAAAACGAAATGTGGGGTGTTAGTGCAATGAAATATTAGTAAGCTGTAAAAAAGGATAAAGCATCGGCACAGGCTACAGCATGGGAGGACACAGATGGATGCAGGGACTTCCTTACACGAAGCACACGGAGCAGGGCAATTCAGAGACAGAAAGTAGCATGGAGGTTGCTAGGGGCCGGAGAC
>LOEQ01005543.1:96560-113295 GCA_001685075.1 Bramus lutescens | reverse complement strand
GCTAAGGTTTTAATCTCGCTGTGGCTGCATCTCAACAGTGGTGATAGTAATATAGATGCAAGCACACATCAGTTCTTTGGTGGCATGTTAGATGTTAGCAGTAGAGATGTAAGTGTGTTTGCTAAAACATTGTTTTGTTTCTTCCAAAACTACTGTAAACTTCTACATTTTTTATCTTTGGTTGTCTTCCAGTGGGTGTTTAAAAGAGCTAGGTTGTGGTAGAACCGTAGCATGCCAAGAGCCGGAAAGGGCGAGAAGACAGTGAGGCAGACTGCACATATTTGAATAAATGAGGCATTTGCTGGAGGCCAAGCGTCTCAGGAGTCACCAGCATAAGGACTCAGCAGTGAAAGACATACTGTGTCAGCTCTGGAGAGAAGGAAGCAGAAGATGAGCAAACCAGTCAGTGTCTTCTGCTTTGCTGCCAGCTCATTTGTAAAGACTATGAGAATGGACTTTGCTACAGAATATTCTATTCAATATTCTGTTTGTGAGATCCATCCGTACACATAATTCTCATTTGTTCATCCTCATCACTGTATGTGTGCTTACTATACTTTATCCACTATTTCTCTTGAGAGATATTTATTGAATTTTTCCAGTATTTGCCTGTTATGAATATTATTGCTTTGAATATTCTCATGAGTGACTTTTGGTGATAATATCTGCATGCTTCTGTTGGGAGAAAAATGGCTGGATCATAGAGTAGGCATATGTGTAAGTTTAGCGAATAAGAATTGAGGCTTCCTCTGACAGAAGTGTTGATCTGGGTACTCTATCCCTGCCAACAGTTGTTTCTGCTTTTGTTTTCATCTGAGCCATTTCTTTCTTTATGAGGTAGTATCCTATGTTAGTTTCCCCAGTGACTAGTGAAAATAGATGCCTTTTATTTGTTGAACATTGATTTCTGATTGTGAAAAGGCTGTTAAGTATCTATTTTCACTATATTGAGCCGTGGGCATCCTGTCTTCTTCGTGCGTAGCTGTCCCTATTAAGTGTGTGACTGCAGATGCTTCCTCCTCCTCTTTGAGTAGCCTCTGGCTCTCCTGCGATGCCCTTTAATATATTGTACTACAATCTAAGACTTCACAGTTCTTCTGTGATTAGTGTTTTGTATTCTATTTAGGAAGTCTTGTTTACTCTAAAAGTCAGTGCTTATTCTTTATTTATTTATTTATTTGAAGCTTTTTAGGTAATGTATTTTTAACTTATTTTCACCCTCCCCAACTTCTCCCAGACCATCCTTACTCTGCAACCCCCAACTTTGTTTTTTTCTCTTTTAAAGAATAATCAAAACAAACAAACAAAATAATACCAAAACAAAGGAAACACACACATAACCGTTGAGTTATTTTGTGTTGTTCAACTACTCCTGGACATGGACCTGGGCTGGAATGTGCTTGGTATATCCAGTGACACTCCACTAGACACTAGAAAAAACTGATTTTCCCTTTGTGAGTAGGTATCAATTGCAAATGGTTTCTTTGTTAGGGGCGGGAGCTCATGTCCATTTCCCTGTCTCATTGCTGAGACTCTGTCTAGATTGACCTTGAGTAGGTTGTGTTTATGCCTGTGGGTTCATATGTGCTTCAGTCCTGTTCTGTTTGGAAGACGGTTTCCTCAGAGTCATCCATCATCTCTGGTTATTGTAATCTTTGCTGCCTCTTCTGCATAGATCCCAAGTTCTGATGGGAAGGGTTTGATGAAGACATCCCATTTAGGACTGAGGGCTCCACTCTCTCAGCAGTTTATACTCCCTTGATTGCAACCACTCTGAAACAGTTCAGAAGTTCTTATAGCTTGTGAACAAGCTTTTAGTATAAAATTGACAGCATTTTTTCATTTTTAAAAGATCACATGATATTAATTCTATTTCAGTTTATCTTCTAATTGTTTTCCTTCTATTTCTGTATATAGTCCTCTTTATATAAAATCGTGTGTTCTGCTTTATCTAAGTGGTCATCTAAATTCAGTTTATTTAGTGACTTACAGTATTCTGACAGGTATACGTATTTGCCCAGTCTCCAGACGTCTTGCCTACTTAGGAAATAGTGCTGTCTGGCAGAAGTGTATTGTACTAAAGGGAACAAATAGAATGGCCATGTCAACTTTGAGCCCCTATCGTTAGTTATTTTCACTTATTTAATTGATTCAACATTAATCCATCCCTTATAGTACCAATCTTTTTGTTTTTTATAGTTTGATTGCTTTTTCACACCATTATCAGCCACTGGATTCTTAAAGTACATAATTAAAACCCAGAAACACTGTAGTGAAACTTTTCCTAATATTTAAGATGTTATTAATATGAAAAACTGAACTTCAAGTGTTTTTTACAGTTAAAAACTTTTATATTTATTTCCTCAGCAGGTGGGCAGCTGTTCTCCTTCCTGTGTGGAGGCTGGAGGACAGCTTGTAGGGGTCACTTCTCTCCTTCTGTCCTGGGGATCCTGGGAACCAAACCTATGCTATCTCACCTCCCCTCGGCCTGGGCCTGAAGTATGCTATCTCACCTCCCCTCGGCCTGAAGTTCTGATAAGAGAGAAAATGTGATGATTTCCTTTTATATTTAGGCCACAGCAACAGAGCTGACTTGCAGGCTGCTGCTTCTTACTGGGAAAGTAATGCAGGCTCTGGAAACGGATATTAGCTTGAATTGAACTGATGTGTCTTGCTTAAAATTTAGTTAGCGAGCTGGGAACGTAGCTCAGTGGCACCCGTGCCTCATCAAGATGCAGACACTTGGTAGAGCATCAGTTACACACTCAGGGCTACGGGTTCAGTAAGCAAGCAGTAATGGACTAACACTGCTCCAGTGGTCGCCAACAGGGACTAAGCTTTCTGTCCCCGGTGTCCCTTACACGGGAGGGTGACAGAGCTGCTGTTGATGTGTAGTGCTTTCGGGAAACCAGCAGGGACTTTGAAAGTTTTCATTGTATAAAAACAACTTGTTTCATTGAAGGCTGAGTACATGTGATATGCTGGGCTTATTTTCAGAAATATCAATTTCTGAAACTGTCAACTTTTGTAAATTTATCTGACCATTGGGCTTGGCAAATGTTTTGCCTTCCCCAGATGTTAGGTGTAACTAGGATAGACCATTTTGCCACAGGTGAGTCGATCATGGTGGAAAACCTCCTTTGAGAGTGTTGCTGTCTGTTTAAAAATACCAGCAAATCAAACAAACAAACAAACAAAGGGTAGAAAAGAAATGGTGAATGCTTAGGGAGGTAGATGTACTTAACCTGGTATAATGTTTACACAATGTAAACATGTCAAAATATTGCAGAGTACTCCATTAACATAAAATTCTTATGGTTTTACATCTAAGTTAAAATGTGAATTTTAAAAATGCTGTAGGAACAGCCCTGCTAACAAAACCCAAGAAATGATCTTGTCTTCATCTGCCTCCTATGGTCCCCAACACACCTGGAAGTGTGAGTGATCAGTAAGGTATTTAGTGAGATAAATCTCTAGAAGTACAGAAATTGTATGAAATGCTCCTTCAGCAACAGGGTTGGGCTCGGCATCAAATCACCGTATTAACCAATGAGATTCCAGAAGCCATTCCAATTCTGTGCCTTCTGAATAAACTTTGAAGTAAAATAGTGACCATTAGGAAAGTGCTCGGTGCTAGTGGTGATGGGTACAGGAGGGTCACCGAGTGTGCAAGCCCAGTAGTAGTGTGGCAGCCTGCGAGTTAGGCACAATCTGGAGGTGAGTGCTTGTGGTGAGTCAGCACAGCCTTCCAGAAGTACCTTGACTAACCTAAGGAGCGGACTGTTCCCCATCAGATAGGAACCCAAACCTCCCTCTGGACATCAGGCTCACAGGCACAGGGAGATCTAAGTTTGGGAGTCAGAGACCAGTTTCAGTTTCTGGGCTCAAGTTGATTAATACTAATGCATCCATTCAGAGCATAATCCCAGGGTTTATTACTCTGATCGCTCAAACAATAGGAGCATTCATTCCAGCCCCAGGAGCAATAGAAGGCTGTTTTGTTGTTGTTGTTTTTAGCTTCTGTTTTTAAATAAATGTTATCGTAGTAGGAATTTTGCTGAGATCATTTGTTTAAATGTGTGAGGACAAATGTGATGTCACTCTTGATGTTCTGAGTACACGTTTTCCTATGCATGTGTTTATATTTCACTGTGCACACACTTAAGGTTGCAGTTTTAAAGTATGTGCATTTTAAAAAATGAAAGATGTATTTCACGTATGCTTCTGTGCATGTGTGTGGGGAAGCACATGTATATGTACGATGTAGAGGGCCGAAGAGAACCCCGAGTCTTATTCTCGGAATTGCTGGCCACCTCCTTTGAGACAGACGCTTTCATTGGCCCAGAGGTCATTAATTAGGCTAGACTCCATGGCCAGTGAGCCCAGGAATCCTGTCTCCACTCCCCTAACAGTGGGATTACAGAACATGCTTCTACATCCAGCAATTTTATATAATTTCTGGGGATTGCACTCAAGTCCTCATGCTTGTAAGACAAGTGCTTTACATGCTAAGATACCGCCTCAGCTCCCAGGAGATACACTTCTTAATGAGCTCAGGGGGGAAAAAACCTTTATAGGTTACAGAAATACGAAAGCTGTAGAAAGGCAGATGAGACCATGATCAGCATGTTAAAATTTGCAGCTCTCTGAGTGCTGAATAGTACGGTGAACACCCACGTATTCGTCCAGGTTTAACTGATTTGGAAGTTTCCCTGTAATTATATCCATTCTTTTTTTAGTACTGAGTGGTCACCTAAGGAGCCTTTGTTGTGCCTTTCCCTGGTCTCAGTAAAAGCTCCCCCTGCACCAGTGCTGTCACTCTTTTGAGGCTGCTGTGTATTTTCCACTTCCCCTGCTTTAGAAGGGCCTTGCAACCCGATTACAACTTAAGAGGTGTCTATAAGATGACATGTATACATGCATACATACTGAATTTTTAAGCTTTGAACAATAGCATCATGTTGTTTGTGACTTGTGCAGCATTTTCTTATGCTGTTTCGTGTTGTTTTAGCTTGGTAGATGTGAGGGAAGTTAAAATTTACTTTGTGAGAAAGGGTCTCTCTCAGTCTGTAGCCTAGGCTGTTTATGTATAGTTCATGGTCTTCTTTCTGCCTCCAGCTCTGCAGCATTGGGGGATTATAAGTGTGTACAATTCTCACCTTCAGCAACCTTTTTGTGCCTGTGTTGATTCCATTGTCTGAACTCATCGTGAAGTAATTCTGGTCTTCCATGACCAGTTACTGAAAACGGCTTTTGGGTTTGTTGTTTTTCGCCAGCACTAGGAATGCAATAGAAGACTGGCATGTATCAGGCAAGTGCTCTCCCTGAAATTACCTGGTGCGAGTGAGGAGACACGGAACACCAAAAAACCATCTTAGGAGTTTATTAGAGGGGAGTGTGTACAAGCCTGGGGATCGATGTGCAGAGAAGGAGAGAAAAGGTGCGTCCAACTTTTAAAAGCTGCCTAGCACATGCGCACAGGGGGTTGGTGTGACTATGTCACATTGATGACACAGATGACAGGCGACTCACGCATGTGTGCAAAGGTTTAGCCGAGTCACGTGGATGTAACCACACATGCGTGCATGTGGGTTTCGCGGGGCTGGATGACGGGTTACTCATGCATGTGCGCAAGGGTTTAGCTGAGTCATACGTGGATGTAACCATGCATGCAGGCACATGGGTCACACGGGGCCCTTTGTGCCTGAGGGCCTGTCCGCATGTGCCTGCCTTTAGAACCCTGAAGTGCAGCCTTATCTGTGGCTGAATAATTACACTCCCCAAGCTAGCTCTCTAGTCTTTTTTGTTTGTTTTTGTTTTCTCTGTGTAGTTTTTGGAGCCTGTCTTGGAACTTACTTTGTAGACCAGACTGGCTTCAAACTTGGAGAGATCCACCTACATCAACCTCCCAAGAGCTGGAGTTAAAGGCATGCACCACTACCGCCTGTCCCCAGATCGCTAATCTTTTGACTTAAGTATTTGGTCACAGGGGTTTTAGCCAGTGTTCTATTGCTGTGAAGAGACACCATGACCAAAGCAGCTCTTATAAAAGAAAGCACTTAATTGGTGGCTCCCTGACAGTTTCAGAGGTTAGCCCGTTAGTCCATTATCATCATGGCAGAGTCCATTATCATCATGGCAGAGACCATGGCAGCAGGTAGTAGGTATGATGCTGGAGAAGTAGCTGAGAGCTAATTCTGATCCACAAGCAGAGTGAGGGAAACAGACAGACTGCCCTTGGTGTAGACTTTTGAAACCTGAAGTCCTCCCCCAGTTACACTCTTCTTCCAACAAGGCCACACCTACAACAACAAGGCCACACCCTCTAATCCTTTTCATCTAGTGCTACTCCCTGGTGGCTAAGCAGTCAAACAATAGGAGCCACTAGGGGCCATTCTTATTCAACCCCCCACATTCCATCCCCTGGCCTTCATAGGCTTATAGACAAATCATGATGCAAAATGCATTCAGTCCAACTTCAAAAGTTCCCCTCGTCTTTCACCATCTTGATCAATACTTTTTAAAAGTCCAGAGTCTCTTCTGAGACTCATGGCAATCTCTCAACTGTAAACCCTATAAAATCAAAAGCAAAAAGCAAATCACATAGTTCCAAAATGCAATGGCTCAGAATATACATTACCAATCCAATAAGGGAGAGAAGGGAGCATAGTGAGGAAATAAAGTGTTCTTCAGATCTCCAGCTCCTTTCAGCTTTGTTGACTGAAACGTACTTCTCTCTATTGGGCTGGTTCTACATCCTGTTAGCAGCTGTCTTGGCGTGTATCCCATGACTCTTGACATCTTCAACATCTTGGGGTTTCCAGGGCAGTCTAGGTTTCACCTTCATAGCTTCCTGCACTGGCCTCTCTGAACTTCCGTGCAGAAACACTCAACACAAGCCCTGCCTCACTCACTGTCATTCCTTATTTCCTTAGCTGTGGAGGGAAATTCCACAACCCATTTCTATATCCTTGACTTTAAAGCCAGTGCCACGTGGCCAAAGCTGCCAAGTTGAGGTTGGAACTTGGCCTCCTCCTTCAATTGTGTTTGCATCAGCTTTCTGCTGTTGATGGTTTCTTTTACTGCTTAAGCTTGTCTTTAATTCCTTTTCACAAGTTGGAAGCTTAGCTGGGTGGGGTCTTGCCCTGAAATCACCACTCTCTTTATTCCAGTTAGCATCAAGTTTTTCCTTAACTTTTGAACTCCTTTGAGCACCGGATTTAGCTCCATTACACTTCCCAATGCTCCTTTTCTCCTCATGTTATACATTTTTGTATTCTCTTTGTCTTGCTTTCTCCTTTTCAATACAGATCTGAATAAGAGTTGTTATAATAACATGACAGAGTCAATACCAGGCTGTCTTGAAATCTCCTCTGCCAGTGTCCTTAATCCAAAACTCTTCAATTTAGCCTCAGGCAGATTTTTACTACAAGGGCAAACACAGTTGGTTCTTTGCCAAACTGTCACAAGAATGGTCTAAGACACTTACTACTATTTCTCCCCTCTGAAACTTCTTGAGCTGGACCCCTACAGTTCAGATCACCTTCAGCAGTGTCTTCCTACTATGATAACCAACTACGCCCTGCTTAAAGTGTGTAGCCGCTTTGCTAGTCCAGAGTCGTCCATATTCCTCCTGGAGGATTCATGGTGGTGTGACCCTTGTAGGTCCCCTAGCAGGTGGGAGACAGACAGATACACCATGCAGAGACAGCTTGGATATAGAGGTTTCTTAGTGGGTATTGGAAAGAGTATAAGGGTAAGGATATTGTGGAGGAAAGAGATAAAGAGAGAGGGGGCGAGAAGCGGGAGAAGGGAGAGGCAATGGATACCTCTTCAGAAGAAGGATGAACAGAGCGAGAGGAGGTGAGAGATCAGCTTGCCTGGGTGGGAAGCAGGGAAGATTGGGGGTAGGCAGAGCTTGTCTTTTAAAGGGACAGGATACCCAGGTGGCAGGGAAGGTCAGCAGAATGATAACACCTTCAACAAGCAGCTTGCTCAGGCCTATCACAGCAGTACCCCGCTCCCTTGTGCCAACTTATTCTGTCTTAGTGCGACTGTTGCTGTGAAGAGACTCCATCAGAGAGAGAAAGCAAGAGAGCCGAGCGCACATGCTTCTGGTGTGAGATTTGAATCCCTAAAGCCCACCCCTAGTGACACATTCCCTCCAACAAAGACACACCTTTCAAATAATACCATTTCCTGGTGACTAAGCCTTCTAATGTCTGTGTCTGTGGGGCCCTTCTTCTTCAGGCCAGCACCCAGGCTGGTTTGCCCAGGGTGCCCTTGAGCTTAGAAATGCTGCTGAGAGGACAGGCCTTCGCCCTGCAGCCACCCTACTTTCAGGTGTTTTGCTGTTAGAAAGTGAAGGCCTTTGTACACATGATGTTTTACCAGGGCAATGGTTTTTTAACCCCATCAATCCAAATAGCTAATTTAACATTACCTTTCTTCCTGGAAACAAAATTCAGAGATAAAATAGTCTGCCAGCCTCCCTAATTTCAACACAATGGTGTTATAATTTAGCTATAAGGACAAATAGGAAGTAATCTGCAATAAAGTACAGTGCCCTTTGGAATGTAAAGATTGTTCGTGACTGTGCCAGTTACACGTGGTGTTTAGGTCACAGTTACAGATTCAGTTTGATAGAGTGTATGGAATTGATGACTGTGCCCTGAGTGGCTGTTGGTAAAATGGTGAATATCTTGTTTTCACCATAGGTTTGTTCTTCCTCTGATTTATGTAGTAATTCCATTTTTAAATTTTTAGTGTATATTTACCTATAAAAAGAAAAGAACAACCACCTTTGCTGTTATGATGGAAGTAGATTTAAGCTCAGTTTACCATTGGCTAGTTATCTAGCATAGAACCCACAAATCATGCATATAAAGGAGCTGACTCCTTTGTATAGGACATTTGTACACATTATGAGGTCATGCCTCAGCCTGCTAAATGCTAGTAACAATTGTAACAGCCTTTAGTCCCATTTATAATACATAAAACTTACTTTTTAATACACATAGCCACCAAAACCTGGTTCTGTATCACTTGTGTAAGTGTGAAATGGTGACTTGTTTTATATTTTATATTTATATTATCTTCATTTATATTTGTATTATTGTTTAATGAGTTTAAGATTTGGGATTTTTTGCTTTTTTGATTTTTAACATTGAGGTCTCCTCTCAGAATCATCGGTAGCTACACTGATCATTTTCATTTGTTTCTGTCGCTTTTCAGGACTCTTTGATTTACACTCAGTGCTTGCATTTTTCCAACTCCTTGGTACCTGAGCCATTTTTGTCACTTTGTTTTTGTGTCTTCTGTTACAAAGTGTGTTTCTCACAATGTACTAAGGTTTGGGAGTCTAATGTTATGGCGTCTTTGGGATTTAAGTGTTCCGGTTTTTCTTATTTCACATTTCATCTTTGATCCATATGGAGTTTACTTTTTAAGAGTTTGTGACAGTGGTAAGTTTTTCTGTTTCATCCACTTATGTTCTCACCGCCACTTGCTGAACAGGCCTCCTGTCTGCCCCCTTGGACTTACTGTGCACGTGCTTGTACTTGTTGGTCTGTGCCTGCCCCTCGTTCGCTTCCACTGACCTCGCATCTAACAGGCTAGCATTGCTTGTGCTATCTGCACGTCTGCCCCCTGGAGTTGTGCTACTTTCTCATGGACAGGGTCGGGAGCTGGCCCTTCAGTCCCCTTTCATCTGGTCCGCAGTGAGCAGAAATAGCTCTCAGTTGGAGGTGCCCTTCTCTGGCTTCACCTATTCATTCAGCTTTTCCCTGGCTTTCTGTTTCTTTGATTATTTTGGTCAAGATCATTTTGTACCTGAGCTGGAGTTGCTGTTTCATCCAGAAGGAACTCATTTCCTCTTTCCATTCGGAAATATTTGAGTTTTAGAGGCAGAAGGAGTCAGGTTATGTTTTTCTGACTTCAAAAGCACTTTGTCTTTTCTTCTTCCTCCTCTCTCCTCTCTTCTCTCTTCTTTCCTCTCCCCTCCTCTCTTCTCCTCCTCCTTCCTTTCACTTAAGTTTTCCCTTTAGATAATTGTACAGTATTATTTTTAATCTACTCTAAGTATTTTATGCTTCTTGCATGCTGACCTTCGTATGTTCCTCCATTTACTTAAATTGTTCCATTTGAAACTCATCCTGAAGACTGTTGTCTAAACCAAAGTGTTACATGCACAATCTAAGTTTAGGTCAGTGGGACAGGGCACAGAGCCCATGGGTGGGTGGGATTGTGAGTGCAAATCTGTTGTTCTTTGTAGTTAACTCTTTAGTGTATACATGTGATTAATTAATACAGTTCATATCATAGACCAAATGTAAGTTCAAAATCTGATAAGCTTGTCTGTTAGCCCAACAGCTGCCACTGTGACCTTTACAATTATCACTGCCACTGCTTAATTTATTGCACAGGGTTAGAGCTGTGATTAGAGTCATATCCCTTGGTTCCATATCAAACATAACAAGCGCACATGGGGACTGGAGAAAAGAACTGATAGCATTTGCAAGATCCCAGAGAGTGGGAATGCAGGGGTGAAATGTCTCCAGTCCTGCTTTAAGCTCCACTCTGCGTCTGTCATTGAGGACCTTGCATTCTCCCTTGGACCTACAATGGTGCCGGTTCAGCTCTTGAGAACACCCTCCCACGCAATCCACATGGCTGTTTCCTCCTCTATTTCAGTTTCTCAGGGAAGCCCAGAACCTTTTGATTTCTCTTTTCTGTAAACAGAATGCACTTGCCTTATTATAACACTGGTCGTATCGTGCAGTAATTTCTGTTTTTCTTTGCATTTGTCGCATCAGATCTTAAGCTCTCCGAGGACAGGAAGTGCTCACATTTGTTCAGTCCTCGGAGAATCATTATGCAGCGCCTGTTTTGCATCCTTGCCCTTAACACTCATATTATTGGAAGGCTGGGGGAATTTGAATGCTTATTGATCAGTTCTTTGAACACAGCTTTCTAAGCTTTGAAGTTTGAACACCAAATAGAAAAACCTCTAAAAAACATACTATAGAAAAAAATATTTAGAGGGAGAAAAAAGGTAAAGCTAAAATGTTCATTGCACAATGAACAATGTAAACAGTAATAAGAAATCACACACCCAGAAGAAGAGCTTTGGACTGCAACGTGTCCCTTTCCCACCATGACAGAATCTGCACTCTGTCCTTTCCTCCCCTTCATCTTTTCAGTCTCTCACAAACCACAAGGGACAACCCCACCTCCATCCCTAATCCAGGGACAGCTCCACTTCAGTTCCTAATCCAGGGATACCAACTCTGTCCCTAATCCAGGGATAGCCCCGCCTCGGTCCCTAGGTCCCTATTCCAGCTATAGTCTACCACATCTGACCTTCACACAAAAGACTAGCGCCCATGCTTCAAGTTCAGCCCCTTGGTCACCTGTCTGTAGAACCTCCAGCCTGTGCTCTGTGCCATACCCTGCCCTGCGTGCTGGGGACTGTTAGGACTGGGGCTAGAACCCCTTCCTCGCCTTACACAGCCAGCTTACCAACCATGATTTGGTAGAGAACATCGCTTCCGATGTCCTACTGAAGTCATACCACCCTGTTTTCATGGGCTAGCCTGTGTAGCTCTTATCTGTCCCTGTGCTCTTTCGTTTGCCTTTGGCACATTACCAGGCCACACTCAGCTGCCATCCCCTAAGTCCTGGTCTCCCATGACTGGTCGTGTTGTCCAGACTCCATTGGGTCAGTATGTTTTCCACATAGTGGACTCAGCTGGCTCCTTGTGACCACATCTCGGGCATAAATTGAAACCCTATGGTGGTATGGTTATAACTCTTACCTCAATGGACAGTTTTCTCCCTATTCTTAAATACACCAGAATTAAAAATTTATAATTCTTTAAGGTATGTTGGGGTTCGATGCCCCAACATAAAATTACTTTTCCCTAACTATGTCGGGGTCCGATGCCCCACCATAAAACTATTTTTCCCTAACTGGACTGGAGCGGAGGCGCAGGGAAAAAAATGAGACACAGTTCACACAGCAATATCAGAAGGGAGTCTCAGGCTTCATTCATTCCTGAAGATCAATAAAGGTGTTAGTTTTCTCATTATTCTCTTCTGAGGAAGGGGTCTCCAGTTCTTAGTGTAACCTGCTTAAGCACTAATTTTAGCTTATTGGTTTCTATGAGAAGAAGAAAAAATGACGTGATGTCATTGTTGCAGGAGGGCTAGCAGGATGCTGACAGACTGTTGATTTCACAGGCCTGCTCAGCACACCTGACAGCCAACCAATCTTCTGAACACCTTAGCTAGTCTAGACCTGTCAGCCTTGGCAGTGCTGGCAAAGTGGGCTTGGAAATGGCACATTGATGTTTCTGGGCTCCCTCCACGGCCTCCCCAACTTCATGATGAGGGTTGGAAAGTGAGGTTCTCTAACACACTGCCGTTGAGTCCAGCTGCTGAGTCTGAGTGACAGGAAGAACTGGAGCATAAGCTGGGGACAGATGATTGGGTCCTTGGATACCTAATGGCATTGGGCATAGGGCAGAATGTAGCCTTGCACAACCAAGGACACATCCTGAATCTTAAGGCACCTGTACTTAAAAATAGGAAAGTCCCTGTGTCCCTTCCAAAGTGACTCCAAGTGCTTGAACAGACCTGAGGCTATGTGCAAGTTTGCTTCTCCAGAGTTTACGGAATCCATTGATTCCAGCCCAACCAGCGAGGGAAGGGCAGGCTGGGGTTTTAACTGTGATGATGCTAAACCTTAGGGAGCATCTGCTAGCTGAAGTGTTAACTGCGTATTTCCCAAAAGTTTTAATCCCAGTAACCCTGTTAGCCAGGGAGTAGAGCTTTACAAACCTACGTTTGCCATAACACGGCAATGCTGTTTTCTGTGCTTCAGGACAACCTCATGCAGGATGGACTCAACCCATGTAACAGAAAGCCAGCCCACTTCTCAGTCAATGTAAAGTATTGCTGACAGGTCTTTTTATATATCTTTTATGTATTGTTTATGCCTGAGCTACTTCTTAAAGCGGGTATTAGGGACAGTCTGGAAAAAAATGGCCTGCTAACATTACAAAATATTAATATTTGACTTAAAAGAATCAAATGAATGCTATAGAGCCTAGCCAGGTACTCTGTGCCCATTGAAGAACTTGGCACTTTCTTGGTTCTGGCAACTGTCATCCGGTCTGAGGTACAGCTGGTATGCAGACTCATTTACCTTTAGTCAGTTACAAGGGAAAATAAACAAGCTGAAATTATTTTGCTCCATAAACTGCTTTTATCGCCATATACCTTAATCTGGCCTTTTCTGCTGCTGGTTTGTTTGTTTGTTTTCCTTAAAACTTGAAAATAAGTATAAGGGCTAAAAAACAATACCCACCATCATTTGGGATTTTTCCCATGGACCCAGTCTCAATTTGGAGGTTCTGAAATGGCGCCTTGGGTGTGGGCCATGCCCCTACAAGTCCTGGCTGATGGGAATAGTAAGGGTTGGGGTTTGTCTTGAGAAAAGGTCTGTGTAGCAGAATCTGACTCCAATTCCTAATCATCCTGCTTCAGCCTCCTGAACAGAGGACGCCATGCCTGGCTAATTATAATATTGACTGAAATGGCTGAAGTGAAAAAAATGATTTAAGGGGGGATTATTAAATGTTACAGTGTGAAGATATGTGTCTGAGAGGAGATGGGAGGGAGGAAATAGCAGTGTGAGGCTGTGAGGATATTAGATAATATGTGTGCTGTTTTCTTTCTTTTTTAGAACTAAATTTGATGACATTATTTTTAAGGCAAAAAAAAATTGTTTCAGATTGTGTTTGGTGTGAAAACCAAGCTGCACAGTCAGGGTTGCCCTGTGTCCTATGAAGAAATTCTCAAAGGGATTTTTAGTCATTCTACTGTGATTTACCCAGATAACCTTGAATGGTCCTTTTTCTGTGTCTTTAGATTACATTTTAAAATAAATGAAATTGGTAGCCTGTTATACAGCTGACGAAAGTCTCACGCTCTTTGAACCATTTCCTATGCTGTGAATTCTGTGGCATTGACTCTTTTCCTGTTGTGGGGAACCCTTGTCATGTCAGCAGATCTAAGCAGGTTTGCTTGCTGGAAGAGCAAAAGGTAAAGAGAAGTCAGTGAGCTAGTGGTCAGGGTCACTGGCCATCGTCAGCTCGCATCCCTTGTGGTGGAGAGGAAAGAGCAGCATTTGGTCCTCCAGTGAAACCGTGTGCTCTGTGTGCAGGAAGGAAGTGCCGCTGTCAGACGCAGGATGAATGAGGTCTGAACGAGAATATTTACTACGGGGTTTTCCTGAGGCCTGGCCTCCCTGGAGATGAGGCTATTTCTAGTAGCCCTGTTGGAGTCTACCAGCTCCAGAATCAGTTAGATCCTGATATGGGGAGAGAAGCAGGAAGCTGCAGCCAGGCACTTCTGGGTGCTGGGCCAGCGCGTGTAGTCGTAGGGAGTTTAGAATTCAGCCACAGCGGCGTGCTGAAGCGTGTACACGTGCACAGGTGGAGCAGCAGGCTTGGTGATGAGAGAATCAACGCTTTCTCTCTTGCACGGGGAACTGGCTTCACGGGATGTTGAACCTGAAAGCACTCCCATCGGCACATCAAAACAGTTTATACCAGTGTGGTCAGACAAGGAGAACCCGTGAGCTGCTGTTCTAGCTTATGTCCAAAGCCCTTGTCTCGGCTTTCCTCCCCCAGACTGGCTACTAGACTGAACTGGACTGGATGACCTCCTCCTTCCCACTTAGCCTTCTCAGTCTTTTATTTCAACACAATGGCTTCCAAGTGGTCCTTGCTCACGTTTGTTTCTTAATGTGTTCTAAAACACTGTCCACTCTGATTCTGGATGTGAGATCAGAATGTCCTTCCATCTCTCTTTGTAAGATACTCTCTTTACTCAAATCTATCCAGAGGCCATATGTACCCTTCAGAGTCTCATGCAACCCATCAGGAGCCTGGAAAGGGAAGACTCTCTTTAAAACTAGAGTAGAATTCAAAATAGCTAGGGGACTAAATACTCAGTAGCCACACCACACTGTAGATTTCTGAATTCCCTTTGCCCATATATACATTTAGCAAAATGATGACTTTTGCAGAGATTCATAGTCATTAAATTAATATGTATTTTAAAAAGAAACTACAAATTAGAACTTGAAATAATTGTTGTTTTCAGACAAAATATCTAGAAGTGGGGCCTGGAAAGTGCCTGCTGTAAAAGCTTGAAGAACTGAGTTTGGGTCCCAGCATCCACATAAGAACCCCACTGTGAGCCCAGCCCTGTGGAAAGGAGACAGACATATCCCTGGGCTCACTGACCATCCAGTCTAGCCAGCTGGTGAACTTCAAGTTTCAACAAAAGACCCTGTCTCAAATAAGGCAGATGTCTACGTCTGGCGTCCACATGAATGTGCACACTTGTGTGCATGCACCACCCCCCCAAACATATATACACATAGCCACGCGAACATGTACATACAAAGCATACACACATGGTGTCGGAGGCCCTTCTATAACAATGTCGCTTTTATTGGTTAATTAGTCAAAAAAAAAAACTGTCTTGGGAGCTAGGTGGGGGAAACTATACTGAATGCTTTGAGAAAGAAAGTGGAGTCAGGAGACGCCAGGAACAGACATGCCGGAAACTTGCCTGAAAGCCACAGCCACATGGCGATACACAGATTAATAGAAATGGGTTAAGTTAAGATAGAAGAGTTAGCCAATAAGAAGCTAGAGCTAATGGGCCCATCAGTGATTTAATTAATACAGTTTCTGTGTGGTTATTTCAGGGCCGAGCAGTCGGGAACAAACAAGCGGCCTCCCACTACACACACACACAGAACTTCAAAGTGATCATTTCTTTTATCAAAGTAGATATGCTTTCACTAAACCTCATGTAACTTGATTTGTCTATGTGAAAAAGAAAAACCGGCAAATTTCAATAGTTTTGGTTTATTTTTTGGAACAAGGTCTTACTATATAGCCCTGGCTAGTCTGGAACTCACTGTGTAGACCAGGATAGCCTGGAACTCACAAAGATATGCCTGCCTCTGCTTCCAATGTGCTGGAACTAAAGGTGTATGCCACCACACCCATCCAGAATTTCTGGATTTTTGACAAGAGTAATATTATCTAGGTTAAAAATGAATGAACAATGCATGCCTACTTCATTCCCTGTCACTTTGGTAGTATGCTAGGTGCACACTAGGTCTGTGCTTCTGCTTCCCTAATTTAAGTTCAGAATCGGTCATTCTGTATTGATCCCATGGGTCTTTTTCTCTCTGCAGGAATTGGAGGCCTCCAGGATGTTGTTCTGAAGTCTGCGACTTTGTGCAGCCTACCATCCTGCCCTCCATTTATTCCACTCAGTTTTGAAGCCACCCCTATTGTGAGAGTTGCTGTTGAACCAAAACACCCAGGTAAGATGACTGCTGTTTTAGAAACACTTGGGTAAGATGACCACATTTTTAGAAACACCTGAGTAAGATGACCGCTGTTTTAGAAACACCCGGGTAAGATGACCACATTTTTAGAAACACCCGAGTAAGATGACCACTGTTTTAGAAACACGTGGGTAAGATGACCATGTTTTTAGAAACACCTGAGTAAGATGACCGCGTTTTTAGAAATACCCGAGTAAGATGACCACATTTTTAGAAACACCTGAGTAAGATGACCGCTGTTTTAGAAACACCCGGGTAAGATGACCACATTTTTAGAAACACCCGAGTAAGATGACC
>LOEQ01005543.1:64430-96293 GCA_001685075.1 Bramus lutescens | reverse complement strand
TTTTAGAAACACCTGAGTAAGATGACTGCTGTTTTAGAGACATAGAATGCTGTCATGGATTTTGTTTGCTTGTTTGTTTTGTTTGCTATTTTGCTTTTGACACAGGAGCTCTCTACATAGCTCTGGCTGGCCTGGAACTTGCTGTGGAACCAGACTGGCCTCTGACTCAGAGGTCTGCCCTGCCTTTGTCTCCTGAGTGCTAGGATTAAGAGTGTACATCTCCACACCCAGCTTGCTTCACCTTTCTAATGTGTGTATTGATTTGTCCCCTGTGATCTAGTTGTTCCTGGCACCTAGTAGTTGTCAGTGAAGAAGCTGCAAACCCCCTAAGAGACGGTAGAGCAAGTCTGTGAAAGGCAGTTTTCTGCTATTGGTTTTGTTTGATCTCATCATGACATCTGTACCTGTGCATCCTTCTTCTCCCTAGATCTGAAACCTGAAAACTTTTTCTTCCTTCAAGTTATAAGGCATAGACTTAGCTGATCATGGTCCCTGGAATTATTTACAGTTGCACAGAAGCTGATTCCACTGACCTTCAATTTAGCCTGGGTAACATAGCACAAAGTGGTACCCAAAACAACCTTTTAGAAATTTCCTTTTGAAATATTAGAGCATTTTAAATTATCAGATATTTACTAAATCTCCCCTTTTTAGATTTTTTTTAATTTATGTGTAAGTGTGTCTCCATTTGTGTGCACGCACGTGTGCACGGAGGTCTGAAGAGGCCAGCGTCATTCACCAGAAGTTACAGGTGCCCATGAGCTGCTCATATGCTCCCTGACGTGAAGGATCCTGTGCAGTACCTGGCTTCTTTCTTGACATTCATTTCCTTTACTCTGACTAAAATATAGTAGCTAAAGAAAATTTTTACAGTTATCCACCTGAAGGCCAAAGTGCATTTCCCCACAGATACAAATTTTTCTGAGCTTCTAAAATCTAAATTGAAACATTTGAAAGTGGCACACAATTTTCATTTTAATTTTTTTTAAAAAGTTGCTATTTTTCCATAAAGTACGCTGTTCTTGCTGCAGACGCCTTGGATCTGTGCAGTGCCCATTTGGATATTTCAGTTTCTCACCATTGTACTCTGTCCGGCTTCTCATTTCATGTTCAGAATGTCTAAGAACCTTTTCTTCATGCTGTCCCCATGCCCCAGAGTCCTCAGAATGTGCGGACTCTGTTTGCTCTTGGCTCTGCTGTATTATACTCATCCTTCCTTGGGACCATGACCCCTTTGTCTATGGGTCCACATTCTCACAAGACTCCCAGTAGCTCTGTGGGAAGCTCTGGGACAATCTACTGTTACTCCTGTATGGGACCTCTCTCCTTTTCATGATAAACTAGACTCATCCAGAATCAAACCATTTGCTCTGTCAAAGAGAACCACACCCATTTGTCCTCTCACTTTTCTTCTTGGATTTTCCAAGCTGGAGTTAAGAAGTCCTGCTGGCCCACCTCTGCTCCCTGCATACAGGCTACTCAGAACTCAGCAGACACCCACAAATGGCCCAGGCCATCACGGGTTCTGTCATTCTCGTTAATCGTGTGTGCATCCCAATGGTGTGTGCTGATTTGTTGTTGAGTTTTCCTCTAATCCCTTCAGCAGCCATCCCAGTGCTGATTGTACTCTCATCCTCGTGAGGGTGGCTAAGGCCTAAGTAAGTTAAGTAGGTGTAAAGCCTAATTTGTTTGATCCCCAACACTGGAAAGTTCTAAAAATAGAAACTGGTACGGTAGAGATGGCTCATCAGTTAAGGTTCTCTTCTGCTCTTGCAGAGGACACACGCTCATCTTCCAGCAACCATGCCAACTTGCAACGATCCGTAGATCCACTTCAGGGAATTCAGTGCCCTCTTCTGGACTCCGACGGCGCTCACACTCATGTGCACAAACACACGTGTGCACATAATTTTTAAATAAAATAAAAGAAGCTCACTTGTCCAAGGTTGAATAGTTAGTAAGTGCTGCATTCAGGACTCAAACCTCTGCTCAGAGACAATCCTAAATATTTACTTTGAGGAGGCATTTAAGAAATCCTCCTTAGCTGAAATAGGACTTCCCAGATGCATTAGGTTCTCTGTTCGTGTTTTGTGTATATCATGAAACACCAAAAATAGAAATTGCTTTTTAAATTTGAGGAATAAAGTAACCACACTTTTATGGAAGATTTTTGTACATATACATTCTGTTTGTATTTGTGGTTTGTAGTTATATTAATATCTTATACTACATAGCAAGATACTCCAGAATTTAATAGTCAGATACACTGATTACTTATTTGTCCTTTGGGTTAGGAATTTGGGGGTAGTTGAGTGTAGAGTCCCCAGCCAGGGCTTTTCCTACATATTCTGGATTATAGCCACCTGCCGGTTGATTAGGCTTCCAAGATTCATTCATGTGGACTCAGATGTTTGCTCGAGTTCAGCCCTCAGGTCTCCACAGGGCCCTTTCATTTGGTTCCCAAGTGTCCTGCAGCAGAATGCAGTGACTGACTTCAGTCCAGAGCTGGCTCTGGCAGTCACACATCACCATTTCCACGGTGTTCTGTTGTCAGATGTCACTGTCACCCTCAGGGAGCACTGTAGTAGAGCTGAATATCAGAGTGCCAGGATGGTTGAGTCCCCTGCAAGGCTGGCTGCTGGACAGAGCTTCCTGATTTCTGAGCGCTTGACTTGGCACATTGTGCTGCTGCTGTTGAAAGGTGTCTCCCGGGCTCCGTTATTGCGACACTTGACTTGAATGGTTGTTGGCAGTGTTGCTGAGGAAGAAGTGCCTCGCTGACAGCCGTACTGAATCCTGGTGTTGTTTTAGAGCGTTTATCAGTTACACCAAGTTTTTGAGGAAATATAGAAAATACTTTTCCCGGTGTGACTTTCTTTTACAGTTCTTGGTGTCTGTTTTTGTGTCATGAGTGAACTGTCCATTTATAAGATTTTTAAATAGAGGGAAGAAAATCACCCTCCAGATTTTAAAAGGTTACTGTATGGAGTGTTTGTGTTGGTTTTGGCCACAGAATGACTACCAGAGACATTTTCAAATCCCTGATTTCAATATTGTTGCCAAGTCTCAAATTTCATTAAAACTGTTTTTTTTCTTCCTTATTCTTAAACCATCGGGGCATAAGAAGGTACTGGGATTCCCCGTACTCCAGGGTGGCTTACAACCAGCTGGTCCTGGGCTGTGCTGTCTACGGACAGAGCCTGTACTCCAAGGCTCTCCAGCCAGTGTCAGAACCAGCTTCTGGCACATCATTGCTGGTGACCTTGGACACACACATTCTTTAACTTTCTCCAGGTGTTTCCTCATCTTCGCAATGAGGACATTAATCTGTCTCCTTCTATGATGCCCAATTCTGAAATGCTTGTCTCGCATCTTAACACTATAAATAGTGGTAGTTATTTTTAGAACTTTAGTTCAAAAATAAATCAGCATTGAAGGTCTTATAATCTCTCCCTGTCCTTTAATTAACAAACTTCCATAAGGCTTTTTTGCCTTGCAGAAAGCTGCTGTGCTTTTGTGTGTTGAAAGTTGAGTACTGAAGAACTGTGAAGCAAAATGTTGAATCAATTTTGAAATTGAATCAATGTTGAAAAAATGTATAAGAATGCCCCGAGATTTTTTTTTTGCACAGTATCAAGAGACTTGCTCTGGCCTGCCTTGAAGGGCAAAGTGACAGCTGAGTTTGTAGGAGTGAAAAAGCAAACCCCAAATACAGATCTCAGTCCCCATCTGTGCCCTCAACTCAGCTCCATGTGCTAGTGAGTGGCAGCAGTTAAGTCCCAGGCACACACAGAACGGAATGCAGAAGGGTGTAGCAGCTAAGTTACTGCAGATCCTGAACCCCACGCTTCTAGCAAGTGTTTTCACAAATAGGTTTGTCTTGCTTTCTTTTGTTTCTCTTAGTGCTCAGAGTTAAACTCTGGACCTCGTGCACAGTAGACAGGCACGCTGCCCCTGAAATACACCTCTAATCCACCCTGTTACTTACTGTTTTTATTTTGGGATGGTCTCACTAAAGGTTGTCCTTGAATTTATTCTGTAGCACAGCAAACTTTGAAGCTGAGATTCTCCTGCCTTCGCCCCCTGAGTAACTGGGATTGTAGGTCTGTGTCACTAACCCTGACTTACAAATTGTTCATTTAATATGAAGTTCTAGTAGTTCTCAAATGTCATCATAAATGTTTTGTGTATCTGTCTTAATTTTGTATGTACTGTTGAGGGATATTGCTCTGTTTCTAGATCTGTAATGTATATGTGTTACTAATAAGGCAGGCATGCATTCACTGGCGTGGTGATGATAGTTTGTGTCTGATGTAAGCCATGTAAGTTACCTTTGGCATCTTAATGATAAGCCCATGTAGGTCTTGTCCTAGCTGCCTGTCTGTACAAGTCAATCACAAGAAGGTTTCCTTGTACTGCTCCTGTCAGTGGCCACTGCCATTGTCTCTAGATCACATTGGCTCTTATGTCACTGTTAATTTGTTTCATCTTGTCATCTAGGTGAAATGCCTCAGCTTGTGAAAGGAATGAAGCTGCTAAATCAAGCTGATCCCTGTGTCCAGGTTTTAATTCAGGAAACAGGAGAGCATGTTTTGGTCACAGCGGGGGAGGTCCATCTTCAGCGCTGTTTGGATGACTTAAGAGACAGGTCAGATTCAAGTGCTAGAGACGTAGAAATGATTGTTCTAAAACCAGTGACATGTGTTAATGTTTCCCAAACAGGTCAAGCTAAGACAGTGCTTCATTTTGGAAGAGAAGCACAGTGCTCTCAATTCAGATATAAAACTGCTATTGAATCATAAATTTAATTTTAAAAGCTGGAAACTGACATGAATTCATACAAATAAAATTGAATAATTTTGCATTTAGCTTAAGTCATAAAACATTTTCGTATATATTTTATTTTAAGCACATATCAAAGCAACAAAAATATTATTTTATAAATACATAGGTGATTAGGATAGACTACTTGTGAACTCTGCAATGTAAATCTGATGTAAGTTTCTCTATGAAGGTCATATGTAAGTCATGTGAACATACTAAATCATTTTTTATAATAAAAACAACAACATGGTTTTATTCTTCGTTTTGTTGATAATGTATGTTTATTGGAAAAGTAAGGACAATATAGATGAATACAGATTATTGGACTGTGTGCAGAAATATCTGTTATGAGCATTCAGGTTCATAAACTCAGTCTGTAGGTATTTACGTATACACAGCTGTCTCTGCTGAGCTCTGCTCATTTGGCCAAGACAGACAGACGTCTGCAGCTGTTACTGCTAACTCAAAATTTGCATGCTGTAACTACCATAGTGTTTGAAATGGCAGTTTGCTCACACTTTTGTCAGCCTTACATATTCTGTTTTAAAAACATCACAATCTGGAAGATGAAAGTTATTTGTCATAATATATATTTCTGTGTTTGCTAATGAAAACAATGAGAATTTTCTTGTAATAGCCCTTCTTTTTTTAAGTTTTCTGTCATAGTAATAATGATAACCTAGATAATTATAAGTGATTGTCCTAATCACATGCTAAATATAGCATGTGTTTGTCACCTCACGCGCACATGGACCACACAGACTGGATAGCGGTGGGAATGCATGCCACAGCCACATCAGATAACAGGGACTGTGGCAGTAATGTGCAGCGATGTCCTAGGATGCAGCAGGATCTCCATCCTGGTGCAGAATGCTCGCATCTCTTCCTCACTGGGGAATGCACTGTTCTCTTTCCTTTTTCTGTGTTTGTACAGCCATGATCCACACAAATCCTAGAGGTGGATGGCCACCTCTTGTCATTGTTTTCTTAGAGTCCCTGAAGTTCTGTTTGGGTAAATCATGAGATACAGTATATTCCAAATAACAACAGTGACCAGAGGGCTCTTCCCATGCAGGCACTAGCAGGCGTGACCCTGCTGAGCTTCTGAGACCACATGGGATCAGGTGCATTCACGATAGTGCAGCTCTAGACTCAGGGTTCCTTATAAAGGGTTAGAAATGTTACTTTCTCTGTTTTGAGTTAGGTTGCCTCCCCTCCGCCGAGTTAGAATCCATGTGGAAATTGCCTCCCATTCTCGGGCTGCCCACTCTTCCTTGAAAATCATTCTCTTGATGCTTTATTTTGAAAAATATTTTCTCCTTAAACTTGCAACTTGCTTTAGTAGGTCCATATTTCTATCTTTGCTTAGTGTTTATACCTCATGATTTTCACTCTAGATTCTTTTTAACCACTAGAGGGAAAAACACAATATGGTTTATAAATTAGCTTTCTAGAAATGTACCATTAGCATGGTATTGAGTAGTTTTAATAAGTATAAATATATAAAAGTTCCTAAAAAATATTAATATCCAAACACTAAAGGTAATTTATAGTTACATTGAATAGGAACAATGAAAACTGTAACAAATTTTTTTTGAAAAAGTGTATGTTGCTTTATTAAAATACCACAATATTCTTTCTTTCTTTACCTTTATTCATTCATTTACTTACTTACTTATTTATGTAGAGTTTCCCTGTATAGAGTGCAGGCTAACCTTAAGGTCACAATCCTCCTGCCTCAGCCTCCCTGGTAATAGTTTTATAGATACGTGTTGTAGTGCACAGCAATCCCATATAAATTCTGAAGTCATCCTTAACTGTTGGACTTAAGTACTGCATCCCACCCACTCCCTGAAGACAAACAAAATAATTCCTTTCATGTAGCCTCCTTTGACAGAGGAATAACCTCAAGTGTTTCCCTGTCAGAACTCAGAACTCACACAGATCCCAGAAGAAAGGAATCTTCTAGTCCATATGCAGAGCAGCTAGGCTGAGCACAAGTCCCGGAGGGGAGGGTGGGCAGGTGTGTCGGCTCAGTCAGGCAGTGCTTATGACTGGCAAGTTCTGCTTTTGAACGCCAAGAAACAGACCAAGTGGCATTGGCAAAGGGCCATGGCAATCTGCAGTATCCCAGTGACCTGTGACAAGTAAAGAATAATCCAAGAGCTAAGAGTTGTAAGAAGGAATTGTACTGAATGGTCTATTGGGTAGGGACTAATTGAGGAATATGTCACCTGGCACATGATTTTGAAGGATGTGTGCTGTCCATTTATTCCTGAACCCCGTGTGTGTAAGACTTCTCAAGCTGATTTGAAAATCTGTGCACAAATGCAAAGGGCCAATTCAGTAATAACCAAAGAACTCCCAGATAGGTGATGTCACTGTGCTAGGCAACTGGAAATCAGACTTTCTTTAAAGCAGCAGGAAGTAAGACTGTGCTGTTGCCTGCAGAGATAATGGACTAGAATAGAGACTTCTAAACCAGGTTGCAATGCAGAGCCATGAGGAAAGGGCGGGTTTTCCAGTGAGTAGTCCTGCCTAGTTAGGTATCCAGAGAGAGCGAGAGCACTCTTATGTCCAGGTAGGCTGTAGGTAAAGGTGTGGAGACCGGAATCTCTCTGCTGTCTAGAAGATACTGTAGGGGAATATATACGTACAAGGTCTGTGCAAGAAAATGCTCCTAAAATTGGGTGTTAAAGGCACAGGTGACCATGAAGATTTATTCCTCCACAAAGTCTACAGAGTAAGAGCAAGCCCCAGTGTGCGCTAACCTTTGTAATACCTACAGCATGTGAGACTTATGTCCTCACATATAAAGAACACCTGAAAATAAGGGAGAGAAACTCAACCCAAAAGAAAGCATTACTAGCACTAACAAGCACATAACAGGAATCGAAAGGCAAAAAGGCACTTGAAGATGTATTGAGCCAGTCGGCACTTGATAAAATACAAATTAAAACTAAGGTGAGTTTCTGGGGTGATAGTTGGTAAAGTGCTTGCCTTGCAAGCATGAGAACTTGCATTTAATCCTTGACCCCTATTAAACAACCAGGATTGTTGGCACTTGCTTGTAATCCCATTGGTGCGGAGGTGGCAACAGGCTGACCTCTGGGACTTAATCTACTCGATGAATACCAGACCAGTGAGAGACCCTGTCTCAAATACAGGAAGACGGCTTCTGCAGCACAACAGCCAAAGTTGTGCTCTGGCCTGCACATGTGTGCACACACACCTACCTGTACACACGTGTGCACTGTAGGCACACAAGGTGAGATACTTCTATGTACTCACTAGCATTCAGAGTTTTTAAAGACATTCTCATGTGATGGAGGAGATGGAGAGCAATACACTTGCCACACAACTAGTGAGCAGGGATTGGTAGAGTCTGCTTCCGGTCCTCTCTTAGGAGAACAGGCGCTTCCCTGAGCTTGGCAGAACTTCCATTTCTAAATCTCTCTGTGCAACAAAGCTGGACAAATGTTTTTCAAGAATGGGGGCTCTTGATGACATTTTTGTACTAGGATAGGGTCTCATTGCGTGGCTGGGATGGCCTGAAACTCTCAGGCTCCGTCAATCTTCCCCCTTCAGCATCCTCAGCATATGGAACTCTATGCGTGTGCCACCTTCCTAGGCTGTCACTAGTTAAAGTGGAAATTGATTGAGGGAGACACCCGTTGTTTATCTTTGGGGTCCACGTGCACACATATGCACGCATGTACATTTGTGTGCATATAATTAAACTGTGGAGTATAGGTGTTTGTATTTAACTTGTAAAAGCAGAAGAGCGGGACAGGTTACAGTAAAAGGTTATGGTTGCCTGGGAGGGATTTGGAAGAGATGGGGAGGTTCCTTCTTATGGCTTCAGAAACTCTTTTAGCCTGGGCAGTTGTTTGCAGGGGCGTTCACATTAAGGCAGATGATTACAGATCAGTAGACTCTTTGTATATTGGTCTTTGTGACTAGTACATTTCACAATTTTATTAAGAACATTCATGGCCTTCTAGGATTTAGTTTTTATGGGGCACGCCTCTTAATTCAACTTTTTTACCAATCCATGGTTTGTATACAGAAGAGGGAGGGGTGAAGTGTCAGCTATTGGCCCTACACCAGAGGAACTGTCAGTTCTTAGTATCCAGATCTTAGGTACAAAGCAGATGGATCAGGAACCCACTGGAAGCACAGTCACAGATATAGTAGAAGCCTACTGTCCTTTTTTTAATCTATCTATCTGTCTGTCTGTCTGTCTGTCTGTCTATCTATCATCTATCTATCTATCCATCTATCTACCTGTCTGTCTATCTATCTGCCTACCTACCTTTCTATCTGTCTGTCTGTCTGTCTATCCATCCATCCATCTGTCTGTCTATCTTCTATAAGTAACATCAGGTTCTGCATTGCCAGGATTTACCGATCCTCTGCTCCTGGTGCCTTGGGTTTGGCTGCTGCACACTTCCCTCCACAACCTGGAATGTCTTTAATCATATAAGCCATTTCTATAGCAGACTCCTTGAAACCTCAGAAATCCAAAGTAGTTCTTAGCTTCTGTGTTACTTTATAATGAAAGGTAACATTATAATCTTATTGATGTATTCTGTTTCAATAGCTTTGCAATTGGCTTTCTTGAAGTATATAAGCATATATTCTGTAGTGGTTTTAAAATTTATCTTTCCATTCCTGTGATTTTTCTATTTATTTAATATTTGTGCTTCCATTTTATTATTTTATATGCCCATCTGTGTGGGGAGGTGCATTCATGTATGTATGTTTCTCCTCAGATACTGAGCCTCCCAGCTGGACTTGACTGTCAGTCAAGGCGTCCAGCTGCCTTCCTCCTCAGCACTGAGATTACAAGCACAAACCACTACACTGGCTTTCTTTTTTCACGTGGGTGGTGGATATCGAACTCAGATCCTATGCTGACACCAACTGCTCTTGCAGAGGACCCATCTTCAGGCAGCTCCCAGTTCTAGGAATCTGATGCCCGTTGCCCTTCCTGGTCACCTGCACACACATAATGCACATAAACTCACACAGGCACACGCACACATACACAAAAATAAAAAATAAACCTTTTTTTAAACCTGCAAAATGAAAACATCTTTAAAGCAATGTAATGATTTCTGTCGATCACAACCTTACAGATTTCCTGGAAATATGGCTGGAACTCACAGGGTTTTTCCTTAAGAAAAGAAACAATAACAGTAATTTCATTCTCTTTGTACCCACCCACCCTCCAACAGTTAACCGATGAATTTGAAGTTTTTTCTGCTACAAAGCATGTGCCTGGCCTGCCTCCTTGCATAACGTGTTTATTAAACGCCAGTGGAAATAAGTCACTCTAAAAAGCCTGTAAGAATTCTTCAAACAAGGAATTTTATCATGACGTTGTTTGGGATTTTTTGTTTGTTTGTTTGTTTGTGTTTTGTTTTGGCCAAAGTGCCAGGTAATTGTTACGTAGCCACAGGAAATTGTAAGTGCTTTTCATAAGTAGTCAAGGAGCTCTGACATGAATTTGGCTTTTTTTTTTTAATCTAATAACATGAAACAAAGAGTGGTTTGGGTTTTCAGTAGTACTATTTCGGTAGCTCCTGAGCCTGCGTGGAAAGGAATGAAACTTGCTCTGGGCAGGCGCCTACACTGGTGGTATAGGCTGCTCGACCCATGTGTCCCACTGTTCTGCCCAGCTGCTCACAGTGAGACAGACTGGCTAGACCTGATTCAGTAGTAAACTAGACCCACAGAGTGGGAAGTGAGGAGAACCACACGCCTAAGGAAAGACTGGCTTGGCTATTAGGAGCCAGGCAATGGCCACTTATTGTTTCTAAGGTTTATTTTTAAAGTTCATTTATTATTTCTAAGATTCCTAAATATTTTTTTAAAAAACAGTAAGTATTGAATGCTTGTCATTTTAAATAATGATTATATAGATTACGTTGACATTTTAGCATATATTGTATTATATAATTTTAATAATATACCTCATACAAACTATTTTACATAACCTATAATCAAAATCATCTGCCATTGTGAATTTTTGCTTTAACATGCTTTGAGACTCAACTTTTTACTGCACTATAATTGTGGAGAGTATGAACTCTGAAGTCAGACCAAGATTCAAATCCTAGATTCTCCACTCTCCATCCATTTGAATAATGCACACACACACACACACACACTTACCTGGTTTTCTCTTCTGCACAATGAGGATTTTATTAGTGTCTATTAAGAAATAACACCTTCCTACAGCACTTGGCATAATAGCTCAGTGTAGTAAATAACATCACAAAATAAAGTGTACATGAATTTCTTAATACTTTTCATTGTTATTTTATCTCTCTTTTCCATCTGAATTATTTGGTGAGGTTGAACTATAGTTTCATTTGTATATACTCTGGTACAATGTATGGTAGGCACCTGTCTTGAGTACCCTGGAGCAGACATGTCAACTTGAAGTAAGCTAATCCTTGAAAGAGAAAGCTCTTAATGATAGAACCACAGCCTTAGTGAAAATAATGTTTTCTCATGCCTTTTTTTCTTCTATGCATTATAGTCTGTTCCTGGTTTATATATATATATATATATATAATGGTATATATATGCTGAAACCTATTTGAATATCATTTTATTTAAACAGTCCATTTATTGAGTTTTCAAATTTATCAAAAAGCACAAAGTAAAGTACTCGGGTCATATTTATAAAATGTTAAAGCAGAAAGAAACCTAGGATGAATTGCCAGCATACAGTTTCCTAATGGAATAAATTTCCCAGAGAAGGCGTCATTCTGAGATGCAGAACCAGCAATATAATGTATTTGTACATGAGTGCATGTGCGCATGCACATGCAGAGGGAGACTGTCTCAAAGCTGTAACGTGAACTGACAATAGCAAAAACAGAAAATGAGACCAAAAGAAAGATTGTCCGTTTCTGCAGTGGCAGAAGAGTCGGTCTGTGACAGTTTCCAGGCTCTGCTCTGGGTTGATCTTAGAGCTGACAAGAAGACACTAAGCCCAATACTCTATGGAAAGGGTGCTTTCTTAACTCTGCACCAGACTAGGATTTGAGCCCTGTGCTATTCAGTACTGCAGACCCTACCTATGTGAAGCTACAGGACCGTGTGAAGCTGTGTAAATAATGCTGGTTAAAATGCAGTGAAATTGGAAATTCAGCTGCTCAGCAGTACTAGTTACATTCCCAATGCTCAGCCGTAGTGTGACTGCTCACATTTAAATAAAAAGAGACATCTTTTTCTTCTGTTGTACTAACCACATTTCCAGTGCTCAGGCCTCACAGAAAAGACAGGCAGCTTTCTGTCACTGCAGGATGTTCATGGTGACATGCTAGTCCAGACAAACTCCTGGGCTGTTCCGGCTTTGTGCGAGCCTCCTTGTCAATTTGGAATGTCTTGTGCAGCTTGGCTCCAACTGTCGCGAGTCTCTGACTGTCTGCTCAGAGTTGTAATCACTGGGCTCTTCTGCTCCAGACTCAGGTCTGGAAAATTTGGTTTTAAAGAAGTTGTGTGTCAGATCCTGTTGCCATATTTATTTTCCACTCAAAATTATCTTATCTAAATAGATGGTCTATTTGTCTTGAGAATGAACAAAGTGCCTTCCTAGCACAAGCAGAGAGCTCCCCAGAGGTACGTTCCCATCAGAGGTTGTCTCGTCTCAATCTGAAGTGAAAGCACTTTGGGAATTGAAATAGAATGTAAATCATAGGCCTCGTATACAAAATGATTTTTATTTTTCTGTGTTTTTCCACTGTCTTCGTGTGTGATGCAAGGCTCTGATTCTAACCACCTGCTATTTCTCTTTGATTTAATAGGTTTGCAAAGATTCACATCAGTGTATCCGAACCCATTATTCCATTCAGAGAGACAATCACAAAGCCTCCCAAAGTTGACATGGTCAATGAAGAGATAGGCAGACAGCAAAAAGTGGCTGTCATACACCAAACAAAAGAAGAGCAAAGCAAAATTCCAGAGGGCATCCATGTTGACTCTGATGGGCTGATCACCATAACGACGCCCAATAAACTAGCCACTCTCAGTGTTCGGGCCGTACCTCTTCCGGAAGAGGTCACTCAGATCCTAGAGGAAAACAGTGACTTGATTCGTTCCATGGAACTTTTGACCTCCTCCTTGAATGAGGGCAGAAATACCCAGGCGCTTCACCAGAAGACCCAGGAGAAGATTTGGGAGTTCAAAGGCAAACTAGAGCACCACCTAACAGGTAGAAAATGGAGGAACACTGTTGACCAAATCTGGTCATTTGGCCCAAGAAAATGTGGGCCCAACATACTTGTCAGTAGAAGTGAAGATTTCCAGAACTCAGTATGGTCCGGCCCAGCTGGCAGAGAATCGAAAGAAGCCAGTAGATTCCGAGACTTTGGCAACAGCATTGTGAGTGGCTTCCAGCTAGCAACCCTCTCTGGCCCCATGTGTGAGGAACCCCTCATGGGTGTCTGTTTTGTTCTAGAGAAGTGGGAACTAAATAAATGTGCAGAACAAGGATCAAGTGATAAACAGAACCAAGAAGAATGTGGTCTGACAGGAGAGGGACAGGAAGAAGGTAAACTCTGCCCCGGTGGAGGTGAAAACCAAGAGCCACAAGATGGCCGCTCTGAAGGGACTTCCGCAAAAGGAGAATCCCCCATCACTGACTGCTATGGACCCTTCTCAGGGCAGCTAATTGCCACCATGAAAGAAGCATGTCGCTATGCTCTACAGGTGAAGCCTCAGCGCCTGATGGCAGCTATGTACACATGTGACATCATGGCCACCAGTGATGTCCTCGGTAAGGAGGAAAGGATGGACAGAGAGGTGCCCTGAGTAACACAAAGTCTGAACTTAATAATCTTTTTAAATTTAGTGATCTTATTTGTTTTATATCCTGACCACAGTTTTCCTTCTCTCCTCTCTTCCCATTCCCTCTCCCCAACTCCCCTCTGTCCCACCTCAATCCACTCCTCCTCTGTTTCTGTTCAGAAAGGGGCAGGCTTCCTTTGGGTATCAACAAAGCAAGGCATATCAAGTTGCAGTAAGACTAAGCACCTCCCCTTGTATTAAGTCTGGCTAAGGCAATTCAGTATGAGGAATGGGTTCCCAAGAGCCAGCCAAAGCATTAGGAACAGCCTTTGCTCCCATTGTTAGGAGGCCCACAAATAGACCAAGCGTACAACTGTCACATACATAGAGAGGGCCTAGATCAGTCCCTTGTAGGCTCTCTGGTTGTTGATTCAGACTCTGAGTTCCTATGAGTCAGGTTAGTTGTTTCTGTGGTTTTCCTTGTGATGTCCTTGATCCCTCTGGCTCCTACAATCCTTCCTGTCTTCAGCAGAATTCCCCAAGCTCAGCCTAATGTTGAGAGAGGAAATACATGACTACTAAAGATTTTTTCTTTTGCAGCAAATGTATCTTTTTTCATATACTTTAAGATCTTTGATTAAGTTTGATTAATTTGTATATGTGCAGGGCAAGAGATGTAGATCTAATTTCATGCTTCTGCAGTTGGATATCCAGTTTTCCCAGCATCATTTATTGAGTAAGCTTTTTACCAGTTCATGTTTTTGATACCTTTATCAAAAGCTGGATGTCCTTAGCTGTGTTGAGGTTATCTCTGAGACTTGAATTCCATTGGTCTACATATGTGTCTCTTTGTCTGGTACCGTGCTGTTTTTGTCCCTGTGCATCTTTGGTGCAGTTGGAGATCATGTGATGTGATGGCCTAGTTGTGTTCACAGATAGGTTGTTTTGGCCTCTGTGGTCTTTCGTGTTTCCGTACACATTGCAGGATTACTTTGTCTGACTCTGTGGAGAATGTAATCGGATCTTGATGGGTACTGCATTGAGTCTGTGGACTACTTGGGTCACGTACCCATCTTCCCAGTGTGACGTTTGTCAGTCTGGGAGCATAGGGAGCTTTCCACCCTCTGTTGTCTTCTTCAGTTGCTTGTCTCAACGTCTAAATTTTTTTTTGTAAAGATCTTATACTTCCTTGGTTAAATTTGTTCCTAGACTTTTTAAATGCTATCATGAATGAAATATTTGTCATACTTTCATTCTAAGAAAATTTTATGGTGGAAGGGCCGGCCAGTAAGGTTGTAACCCCAGTTTGGCAGCCATCCCTGTTCCCATCCACACCATTACAGCACCTTTGTCCTGAGCGAATGACCTGACCCTCCTGACGAACCACGGCCCAGAGGAGATATTGTGAATTCTCAGCACTAAGCTGGGCTTTCCTAAACCTTCTAACTGCAACTGTTCTAGCAGGATCTTCTTCTGGCTTCCCGCTCTTTAGAGGAAATAGTCTCGAGGAGCTCAGGAGACATGGAAGTTGGGTTCAGTGTAGCTGTTTTGGTGTTTGTTCAGTACTATTTCACTGGGGCTTATTTTCTTCTCTCTTTCTCTTTCTCTCTTGTTTTTTGTTTTGTTTTTCGAGACAGGCTTTCTCTGTAGATTTGGAGCCTGTCCTGGAACTAGCTCTTGTAGGTGAGGATGGTCTCAAATGCACAGAGACTCTGCCTCCTGAGCGCTGGGATTAAAGGCATGCACTACCACCACTTGGCCTATTTTCGTCTGTTAAAAGGGGGGAAAAAAGAAAAGTCAGTGTTTGTAGGTTGTGCAAATTCAAGTGAGAACACAAACACCAATCCTCAGTATCCTGGACACAATAGATGTCTTTTTCTCCAGAAATCTTGGAACTATCAGGGGTGAAGGGAGTATACAAGACGACAGTATTGTCTTTCCTCTGGCCATACGGTCCTTTGAGTCAATGCACAATTCATTACGTTCTGAGTAAGTTTGCTTTACTGATTAGTTTCCAAAAGAAGAATCTAAAAAATGTTTTCCCAAAAGAAATGTAGGCTTGTTTCACAGTAAAGCTCCTTAAGACAGCTGAATATCCGTGAGAGCATTTCAGAACAGCGTGACTAAACAGGTTAGGGTGACTGAGTCACTGAGGCTACTGAGCGGCAGTGCGCTCTGTGACTGAGGCCTCTACGTGTGGGCCTCACAGTGTCCCTGCCCTCTTTCTGAGTGCGGCACGCCCATCTGGCCCTCATACAGCCTGTCCCCTAACTAGCCCACCCCCAGATGTTAGTCTGCCTCTCCCTCTAGAGCCTTCTGAAAGAGACAGAGGTGGGGCTGATATCAAGAGATGGCGATTCCTTCAAGTCTCAGAGCGCCCATCTGCGTTCTTTTACTTTGGGCAGTCTGCATGCCACATCTATTTCTGACCTTCCGGCAGTGGGCAGCTTGGCCATTCCCATCAGACGGTGTCTCCTTTACTGAGCATGAAGTCAGACTCCTGCTTGTTCCCGGCCGTGTGTGGACCACCGTGTCTCTGTGATTTTGTATTTGAGAACATTGGTTTCCTAGTTTTTTACACAGGAGAAGCTGCCCTGATCCTTCTGCTGTTTCTGTGGTCTTGTGCCCCTCCCCCATTCCACTGGTCCTCTGAACACATTTAACTTGGTCAGCATCCTAAATAAAAGCAGCCATGTCTGAATCTGTCACCCACAAGACCCGCCAGGAGACAACACTGCTACCGCTCCCGTGGGTAAAGCATTCTTCTCATGAAGTTTGGGGGTTCAGTCTTATTGACCCCATTTTTACTTTCAAAACCACGTCTTCGCACTCTGTTTCTCCAGAATCAGGATCCATGCTGTGGTGATTGGCTAGACTGTACAAAAATTAGTCTCATCATCTCTTTTATTTATGTATCAATAATCTGAGTCCATATAATTAATTTTCTTGTTACATGTTGTGTAATAAGCAATACAACTGTAAAAAGGAGAAAATGGCCGAAAAATTTAAGCTCAACACATGGATTCCTTTTCCTCTTTTTTTTCATGTTTCAACTGTGTTTTGAAGAAGCTGCAGTCTGTCATGTCCGCGCTGCCCTGGTTGCAGCTTACCAGCTGTCTGAGAAGAAAGGTCTTTGGTCAGCTCTTTCTCTACAGGCATAGAGAATGGTCTTTCTTGCTGTCCCCATGAACCTCATGCCTGCCCTGCGCAGGTTGTGGACACATTCCTCATTGGGGAGCAGTGAGAAGGCCCCTCCATGATGTGCTAGCCTTCTATTTTGATAGACTCGGCTTATTGCAAGCATGCTGGATATGCCGCTGACATGTCTTTAATCAGCATCCTCCACCTATGGTGCATGTACTCCTTCACAGAAGGTAGATGCAGGCTCTTGCCTCTTCCTTTCAGGAGGATCATTCCTAATAGATCCCTTTCCTCGGGATCTGTTGTCCTGTGCCTTGTTGATTTTTGTGCTTGTTTGCTGTTTTCTCTCTGTATGTTTGAAGTGGTCTTCCGGAAGTCCACAGTCTGTGTATGTCTTCACCTGTGCTGCCGCCACTCAGGATCGGAGAAACCTTCTGTTACCTTCATGTTGGCACACCTTACCTGGCTGCTGTGCACACCTTTGTGTCTTCCCAGAGCCTGGTGCCCATCTGGACCCATTTATTTGTGCCCTTCTTTCTTTGGCATGAAGTGTGGCTTTCCTTTGTCCAAGTGGCACTCAAGTCCCCTTGTGCCAGGTCTTCCATCTGCAGCTCTGTGTGTGGTTTGGTTGGAATGGACACTGGTCTCTAAGACCAGGGCACCCCCACCCCCACCACCAGGAATCTTTCTGGATCTTTTGCCAGTTCCTCTCCTGAATTGCTTTGAAGTCTAGGTCCTGGAGCATCTCCCCCGAGGCCTGTTTTCTCCTGGCGTTTGGGGCTGCTCTTTGGTATGGACAGCTGAGAGTTCAGGGTCCATCAACATAGTCAGCTGTTGGCGTGTTTTTTGTTTTGTTTTCTTTTCTTCCAAACTCCACAATTTCAATTGGAAAAGAAATGGAGAGACTCATTTTGTTTCTGAAGCCCTTTTGGGTCTTGCCAGGATATCTGGGGATCTTCCAAAATGACATCGACTTTGTTGACTGTTCATTTCAGTTCTCTAAGAATCAACACACAGTGATTTTAGCTTCTTGTTTTTAATTTATTTATTTTTATTTTATGTGCATTTCCCGCATGTGTTTTGTTTTTGTGTTTTATTTTATGTGTTTTGCCTTCATGTATATATCTGTGTGGAGGTGTTGGATCTTAGAGTTACAGCCAGTTGTAAGCTGCCATATGGGTGCTGGGAATTGAACCCAGGTCCTCTGGAAGAGCAGTTGGTGCTCTTAACTGCTGAGGCATCTCTCCAACCCTGGTTTCTTACTTCTTAATTCTTCCTGTACAGATTATTAAAGCCTTTCATTCTGTACATGGATAGAATTACATATGATCAAAATGGGAAACTAGGAAAATACTTAATTCCAGATTATTTTATCTTGGAAAAAGATCCCAAGAAAATATTCTGATTAAATAGCCCCTTTCTAAAGGTATCTATGGCTCTATTGTTATTGTTGTTTACCTGTGAAAATTCCCTCTAATGGGCATGTTTGGCCATCATAAACACCATTTACTTTGTTACGTGACCAATCAGTTGTCTATCTTTCTCTTCCTTCAGACCTGCTGTTTTTGTCCGACGGTTCTAGAATCCGGTCACAGCTATGATTATTGGGCTAATTTGACGCAATATTGGCATCGTTAGAGCATATGCGCTTGCACAAACTGGGAACATCCTGACTACCGTTGTGCTCGTAAACTCCCCTTTTTCTCTCCATTTGAAGTTCTTTATATGTTTGACCAGCATCTTGTCATTCCCAGTCATGTTGAGCTGCGTGTGTTAATCCTTAGGTCAAGCATGGTTCTTGCCTTGACAGAGGAGTTAAGGAGACAAAAATACTAAGTGAATAGAATAAAACCCAGTTATTTAGTGAAATGGGAAACAGGGCGGGTCTTTCAGAAGTGATAGGATATTGAAATGGGGCATTCCAGGCTCGGCCAGCGTCTGCTGCGTAGCTCACAGAAGACTGCTATTGAGCTGGTGCTCACTCCTGATTGGCTTTAGGAACTGTTCACTGCTCTTTGAGCCCAGACACTGCCAGTTAGAACCCTTCAAAGTGACACCAAGTTAACTGTGCCGTTGAACTGGGGTCCTTAGCAGGTTCTCTCGGAGCGCTACTCTGTCAGTTCCATGTCACCTCTGGATTTGATTGTGTCGTCTGCGTCTGTAGGTAGTTGACGGTGACAGTACAAACGTGAAGCTCTGCATGGGGAGTCCCTGAAGACCTTCCAGGGCTAGGTCAGCTTGCCATGCCTGCTTTTGCTAAGGCTGCAGCTGAATGTGGTTGCAGGAGCAAGCCACCCACAAGCCCAGAGCGTCTGCCACTTGNCCCACAAGCCCAGAGCGTCTGCCGCTTGCTTCAGCTCAACTTGACCACATCCATCCCGTTAGCCACATTTGTTGGATTTCACATTCTGGTAGCTCAGTGACAGAAGGCAGCTTTTATGTGACCTTGTTTGTAAGACTTAAAAAATACCCACAGTATCTATATGTCTGTGTGTGTGTGTGTGTGTGTGTCTGAAAGTTGTCACGTGTGCTACCAACAATTACAGAAATGGCGAAAAACAAAATCGTCCTTGGAAATCAGCCTTTTGTTTTCTATCTGACTTATTACTCATTTGGTTATTGTCTCCACTTTCCTTGAAGCATTGTGCATAGATATGACCTTATGGTACAACCAGT
Source organism: Bramus lutescens (assembly GCA_001685075.1). Classification (NCBI taxonomy): domain Eukaryota; kingdom Metazoa; phylum Chordata; class Mammalia; order Rodentia; family Cricetidae; genus Bramus; species Bramus lutescens. Next base: position 76,847 of record LOEQ01005543.1, on the reverse strand, counting down.
TCAGTATTTTTACCTTATGTTCTTTTTAAAGCATGCCTCTCTTTGACCACTTACTCATAATTTTCATTTTAACCTCTGCATAGTATCTGTGAACTTGATGTGCTATAATTGACTGACCTGTCGTCCTCCATTTGGAAATTCATCTTTGTTTATTGTAGGAGAAATAGGCTGTGAACAGCTGCTTTCTTTTCTATATTTGCCTCCCATCTCCAGAGGTTATAGACTAATCGTAGTTGTTGTATTAGAAGGACACGCGTGTTACTGTGTAATGCTGTAAAGACAGTGCTCCATGGAGCTGGCATGGAAGGAGACTTTATCTTTCAGTATCTGAGGCAGTACAAGTTGTTTGCGAGTGTCCTTGAATCTGAAAAGAGTGTTTACAGGGTTGAACTGAGATGACATATTCTAGGTGAAGGGGCTGTGACCCTGAGTGGAGGTCTTCAGTGCGCTGGTGCTGCACTGAGTGGCTCATTTGGGCTGGGAAGGCACACAGCTTGTGCTCGATCGCAGGAGCTGAAGTCCCATGAGCCACCAGGCCGGGTGCAGGCTAGAACTCAGATATGCAGTGGAATCATGATGACAGCCCTTCTTCCAGCTGTTTTGTTGTTGCCGCTGCTTTGCTTTTCCTGTCTTCTTGTGGAGCTGTCTGCAGAGCATGGGCTGTGAATGCACATAAACAGAAGAAGGCTGGTCTGCTGCCCTGTCCCAGGGAAGGGATCGCGAAACGTTTACACTTATAAACCTTGATGACTTCCCTGTGACAGCGGTAGCAGGGTTAGAAGGTGTCTGAAGGCTTCTAAGCTTTGGGCACACCTGTCACATGAGCCCAGTGACCAGGGAAATTTTTATTATAGTGTTTTCCTCTCTTTGGTGATCCATTACTATGCCTCAGTTTTGGGATGTAATTCTAGTAGAATTAGAATTGAGTGGCTCAGAAGTACATGATTAATTACATTCAGTTTCAATTACAAGTATTGATCTGAACTGTTGTCTCAGCCCCTGGAGGGAAGGAATTGCCTGCCTGGGCAGCAGCAGTCAACAGTTTATCCCTAGCCCTTATCACGGCTCATTTGCCCGTTTCCCTACCCTTTCTTACACCTAATGCTAACTGTTCACTTTCATAGACCACCTTAGTTTTTCTGAGGACATGGGGCAGGAAAATAGGTCAGTGGATAAGTGCTTGCCCCATAAGCCCAAGGATCTGAATTCCAGTCCCTGGAACAACTGCAAGAACCAGGTGGGTATTGTGAGCATCTGTATTCTCAGCGCTCCTATGCGGGAGTGGAGGTGGAGACACTGGACCCCCAAAAGCTCATGGGCCAGCTAGCCTGGTGTACACAGCAGAAAAACAAGAAAGAGACCCTGCCTTTAACAAGGCAGAAGGGGAGGACCTACTCTTGAAAGTTGTCCCCTGACCACCGTGCGAATACTGTGGCACATGCACACCAGCGTAAATGGACACAAACACACACTCACACACTCACACATGCACTAATAACAAACAGAATGATTTTCTTAGAATAAGATGAAGATGGCTAGTTCATGTGTACTGGGTAAGGGGTTTGGTTTGGGGGGGACTATGTGGCAGAGAAAGAAACTATGTAGCAGAATGGAGATTATTTAGTGAGAGTAATAGTTGTAATTTTTTTCAGCATTTATAGACTGTTCTTGAAATACTGCCTTGTGAGAAACAGGTAAATAAGCCATATTGGCTCAGGTAGGGAGGCAGCTGGGATACAACAGGAAATTTAGACTGTCACAGGACACTAGACAAGAAAACTGTCTTCAGGTGACTAAAAAGGCTGGCTTATAGACAAGGGACCACACATGCCCCCCATGGTCTATCTAGGATGGCAGGTAAGAACGTCAGGGGACCTTCAGATTTTAGGCTCAAGGCTTGTCTAGTTGTCAAAGATAGAAGGGGCTGCCCAGGAGCAAGCAAGATTCAGGAAATACATGCCAAGTTTACCTGACTCGTTGGGTGAAGTTTGCTGACCCTCAAGCTCCCTTCAACTCACTGTCTCATGGTTCTGTGGCTGACATTCCCAGTCCTAATGGCAGAGCAGGGGTTGTCCCTAGAGATCGGTTTGCCTCTCACACTTGGGCTTGAGTTTAGAAGGAAGTTGGCTCCACAGTGATGTGCAGTGGGTGTTGCAAAGCTGGAGTGGGGGCAGGAGAGAGGTCTAGCATAGGTAGAGTCTTAGAAACCTCCCTGAGATAAGCTCACTTGGGAATTGCTTCTCTAGGCGAATGAGGCCTCACAGAGTGCTCACAGGGAAGTTGTATCTGCAGCAGTTACAGGAATAGCCAGTGATAGCCCAGGAGCCAGGTGTGGAAGGAGGGCTTGGCAGATGCATAGCCATCAGAGGCCCCCAGTGGCACAGAGAGGTCATGAGAGCGAGGTTGAGAAGCATGCTGGTTAGCATGAACATTAGCATCCAACTCCAGGAAGCGAAGCGGTTAAGTAGAGCCCAGAGCGTTTGAGTTGGAAGCTCTGACTTTAGAAATTTGGAGGAGGAAAAGTGGGAGTAGGCGGAGTAAGCAACCGAGTGGAGAGATAGTGCCTTCTGTAGCTAATAGAAGGGTTGCTGTTTGGGTCCTCACTGCCATTTGTCTCCATTGCCCCTTCCTAATCACTGGCATCAGAGGGTGTGAGGTAGTGAGGCTCTGAGCCCTTGGCTTCTGGGTTAAACAGATGGGTAAATAGACACACCCCCTTGTACTGACAAAAGGTCAGACCTCGGTGTGGTGTCTGGGTAGGCTTTCACTCTGCCGACTGCAGCTGCCTCCCTACACATGCGCGGATTACCCGCAATGAAAAGACCTTTTCGGCTGCAGGTGAAAGGTGAGCATGCCTGCTAGCTTCATTTGTCTCTGTTTCTCCCAGTCCGTTCTGCTTGCTGGTGGAAAGGATGCCCTGAGCACCCATAGACTTCAGTACAGGATGCCCCTCCCAGGGGCAGATGTGTCCCTCCTGAGGGTAAGGCCGAATCTCACCTCAAGGCAAATTGTAACTGTCCCGGCAGAGAAGTTGCTAAGATTCTTGGTATGTGACACTAGAGACTGTCACCAGATAGTAAAGATTCCAAGTATGATCCATCTCGGGAATAAAATATCCATGCTCAACGCCACTTCAATATTATTGAGCAGATGTTTACATAGATTGGTGTAAAACTGCCATAGCTAGTCTCTTGGTTGCTGACTCAAATGGTCTCTTGCTACCATTTTGGTCACCATATTAAGAATATTCATAATTACTAATGTATTTTAATGTTTGTAAGATTCCAGTAACATTCTTCTCACTGGATTTCATACCCAGCAATAATTCTGCTTGTAATTCCAGAGGTGGTTCTTCTTAGATGTCATTGTGGGAATTGACGCTGGGATGGCCGGGAATTGTTGGCACTCTTGTTATCTTTTATATGTAATTTTTTTTCTAGTGTTGCCTTTTTAATTAGCACTTAAGTATTCATGGTTTTGTCAATAGGGATTGTTGAGAACAGAACGTTCCAATCCACTACTGTATCCTTTCTGGGTGTGTGAATCACTGTGGCTTTGGGTCCAGCACCCAGCCGATGAGCTTGTGTTTTGGTTTCACAGGCCGAGTCTACGCCGTGCTGTCGAAGCGAGAGGGTCGAGTGCTGCAGGAGGAAATGAAGGAAGGGACGGACATGTTCATCATCAAGGCCGTGCTGCCTGTGGCCGAAAGCTTCGGCTTTGCTGATGAAATCAGGAAGAGGACCAGTGGGCTGGCCAGCCCGCAGCTGGTGTTCAGCCACTGGGAGGTGAGAGGTGGTCCCTGGGGTGGCGGCCCAGGCAAGGGCAGGTGAAAGCTGGCTGACAGCACCAGCTTCCATTCTTTCTGTAATGTGAAGTTGAAGAGACAGAACAGTGACTCCATTTCCTTCCTGCTGCAGATGTGCAGAGGTTAAAGAAAAATGACAACTTTTTTGAAAATGAATCCCAAAGGACTCCTTCCTAGAGAGAAGGAAGATGGGGAGAGACTCTTCCAGCATTTGGAGGGGGGCACTCTTTGGAGGGCATCTGCAGTTTGTCTCTAGTCTTCTGTCATTCTGAGGACTGGGGTTCTGTGGCTTCCCCAGAGGAGTGGCTTAGCTCATCACAGCCCTTCCCCACCCACGAACATGGGCTCAAGTGAGCAGCAAATCAGCCTGTAATCACTGTGGATAAGAGAAGAGGGTTGTGGGGTTGTGAATGCAGAGTGTGTGGGAGGGGTCAGGTGAGCCTTCCCGAAGAGGTCTTTAAAGGAAATTAGCAATTAACCAGCAGAGAGAACATAAGGCCAGCTAAGAAAAACTAAAAGAAAAAAATAAAGTCATGCCGGGCAATGGAGTGCATGGCTTTAACTCCAGCACTCTTGCAGCAGAGGCAGGCAAATTTCTGTGAGTTCGTGACCAGCCTGGTCTGCACAACTAGTTCTGGGATGGTCAGGGCTACACAGAGAAACCCTGTCTTGAAAAGAAAAAAATAAAATATAAATAAAGTCACAAACAGAAATCTTTTAAATGAAAGCTGAAGAAAGGTTGTTTCAAAAAAGCAGTGTTCTCGTGTATGGAGGAGAGCCAGTAGCCCCAGTTCATTTCTTCCATGGCGATTTGTAGCTTGGGAGGAAGCGCTACTACTGTCAGCTGGGCTTACTTGTGGATATTGATCCTGCCGCTTATTTGGACAAAGTGCAAAGACTTCGCTTCTAAGATAATTTATGTTGAAACCTCAGCTCAAGCTCCGTGTTGTAGGCCTCGCTGCTGGGAAGAGGATTTCGTTTTTACCATCCTCTTTCTCACTTTCTCTGGCCTGATGACTTCAAAGGGTCTCTAGGACCCTTTAAACAGAGAGCTTAAATTTAGATACTTAGAATAAAAATAATTGAATAAAACCTCCCTTTTTAAAGTGAGATTTATAGCCGTGTAAGACAACGGAGTAAAGACACTGGAGATGTCTTCAGTGGTGATCCTGGAGAAGCTGGCTTTGGACAGAGCACATGTGATTTTAATCCAGTGGTCCCTGTCACCTGTATTGTAGTTTCCAGTCCAAAGCCCTGGGCTGTCTGCTTTCCCCTAGAAAACATGAGATCCTGAACACTTGATAGGAACAAGCTGGATGTTCTGACTTAGCTGCGTTCTTTAGTTAGTACAGACTGTGTTTTAACAGTGACTTTCCTAGGACATTTCTCTTGGATTTTTGCATTTTTGAATACTAAATGATGTTTTGATGGTTTCCTTCATTGCCTTTTTACCAGATAACCTTCATCTCTGTATCACATTGTGGAGAAAACAGCCCTAAAATATTTAAGTCACTGTTAACTCTCAGCTTCTAGATAGTCATTTCCTATTTACCCAAAATCTAACTTTTTCAGTTTGGGTTTTGACACTCAGTTTTTACATAAAACACAAAGCAGTAAGAGAAGTTGATTTAAAGTGTCAGTGCCTGAAGCTTGGGAATTTTCTGCAGTGTTCCTGGGGTCCTGCACGTGAAGACAGAACAGGGCAGCTAAATGTTGTTCTAAGGGAGTGAGATGGTCCCACTTCCATGTAGTGACCTTGAGAGGTGCACACGGGCCTCATTGGTGCTGCCCTTGCTAAACAGCTTTCAGAACTCAGGCCTCTGACATCACAGGCTACAGTCGTCAACCTCACAAGGGTGGCCTTGGCCCACACTGGCACAGAAAACTGGGTTATATTGTCTCTGATCTGAGCACAGCATGTTAGGCACATAGTGCCTGGGACTGTCTATAAACAGAGCTTGAAGTAAGCATTTGGAGCTGTTACACTGACTTCGCCATCAGATGAGTGATAATACATCATGAATTCTATTTTTGTTCTAAAAGCTTATGGAAGGAGGGAGACACAAAGTAAGTTTCTCAGGTTGGCCTTGAACTCGTTATGTAGCTGTAGCTAGTCTTGAATCCCTGATCCTCCTACCACTGCTCCTCTGCTCTGTTAATAAAGTTAGTGTTTACACCACCAGGCCTGGCCCCCCCAAAAAAAATATTATAGTGAGTCTTTCTTTGAAAGTGATTTTTTTGGAACCTCTAAATTGTTATGACTGGGGTCTGGGCAGAAGGCTCCCAGGGTAAAAAAGCTTGCTGAGCAAACATGAGAACTTGAACTCAAACTCCAGCTCCAGTGTGAAAAAGCACTTGTGCCTGTCTGTAAATGTCTTTAATCCCAGGACTGGGAGGAGAAGACAGGCAAAGTCTGGCTCGTGGCCATCCAGCCTAGCAAAGACACCAGGCATCTTCCTCTGGCTTCTGTGTGCACATTCATAGCCATGCCTCTGCACATTCAAATGCATGCAGCACATGTGCACAAGCACACACTCGCACATGCACACACACACACATGCACGTACACAGAAAGTTTTCCTTCTTTTTCTCATTGGCAAGTGTGTTATGGAGAAGAGGGAACAGACTGCTCTAACAGAGGGACATCCCAAAATACAGTGACCATGCAGGCAGAGGGTATTTCTCCTTCCAGTCTGAGAAAGCAGTGCAGAGCTGGCGTATGGCTCAGGGTGACAGCCCATGCTTATCCTGTCTTTCCTTGATGGTCACAGCTGCATCCTAGCCAATAGGGCTGGGGCTGAGGAAGGGGCCCATTCCTCCCCCTACAGAATTTGCACATATTACTTTATCTATATCTTACAACCACTTCTAGGAAGGCTCTGTCTAAGGATGCTGGGAATATCTTTAACTAGGTCAGGAGTCCACAAAATGCTGCCCATTGTCTGTTGGAGTAAATACAATTGTATTAGAATATAACCTAACCAGCTCACCCAGGTATTTTCTGTAGCTGCTTTCAAAAAGTTAAATAGTTAAGATAGAATATTTTTGAGGTGTGTCAAGCTCTTACAAAAGTATCTCTGCACCCCCCCAAAGCCCATGTGGCCATGTTCCCTATCTGTCACTATAGAAACAGGATGGACACCATATAAGAACAAGGTTTACCAGTAGGTGAGATTCCTTACACAGGAGCTGTGGTGACTCTCACTATCCTTTGTGTCTCAGAGTGTTTCCCTTTTTTGAGTGTGAATTAAACTTAGGCTCTTAGTAATGTTTGAAAGCACTAGTGTCTGGCTCAGCTGCAGACACTTATTAAAAACAAGGCTCCTAATAAATAATTTTAGAGAAAACTTTTGTCAAGGAAACTTCTATACTGGTTGTAATCCCGTCCTTCTGTTCTTATCTTACCACCTGCCATGGTCCTGTTTCTCAAAGCTTCAAATCTCTGCAAGTCTTTAAAACTGCATTGTAATTAAGTGTCACTGATCTAGTATTACCCCCCCTCACACACACACATCCACACACATATTTCGGTTTAAAATAGTATGGTTGTTGAGATCTGCCTTCTCACTCCAAGGATTTTTTTTCATTTGTGTTCTGGCATACCATATAATTTACAATCAAGAGCTTTTGAGAGACAGTGCTTCAGAAAATAGAGAAAATAAATTGCAGGCGTTTTCCACAAGAAAGCCTTTGAAGTCAGCAATCTCATAATTTCTTTCTAAGTTTTAGCCTTCCACGAAAGGGGAAGAAAAGGAGCTAATAGCAGACACCGGGGAAAGTGCTCTTGGCATGTACAGTGTTGCAACACATGCATGTCAGCCTGACTCCGAGATTCACTGCTTGATCTCAAGGTGACCCCAGGCGAGGCTGGTGAGGAAGGCAGGACCGAAGAGCTCCCACGAGGTTCTGTTGGGTGTGGGTGTGGTGATTCCCACCTGCTGAACCCAAATGAAATGGAGCCCCTAAAGCTTTCCCCTCTTGGGGTGTGTGTGAGTGCATACGTGTGTGTACACATATGTGTGTCTACATGCATATCTTCATGAGTGTGTGTCACATGTGCATGTGTGTATGTGTTTGCACACTTAGGTGTCTGTATCTATGTTGTGACTGGGCAGCAATGCTCACTTAGGCCCTTCCTGTTAGTTAGACGGTGATATACACCTCTGACTGTTGAGGTGGAAAAACTGATCTGAGGATTGAGCTCTGGGCAGTCAGATCCTTTGAACCAGGGGGGGGAGAANCCCCCCGTCTGATGGCATTCTCTGCTCTGTAGTCTAGAGAGGTCTTTCTGTAGTCCCAAACTGGACAGCCATAGTGGATTGGACTGCTCTTACTCCATCTCTCCTAGGTTTGAGTTCTGTTGAGCTTGATGCCAGTAGCTTCAGGATGACCACACAGGTGCGAGAGTGATGAATGTGAGGGACCCAGAGCAGGTCAGACCTCAGCACACAGCATGGGAGCGTTGCAGCCAGGACCCTAAAGAGGTCCCCAAGGGAAGACAGGAGCCTCCAGGGAACAAACAGTCAACCTCAGGTGTCTTCAGGGGAGCTTCCAGCTAAATGGAACCCATTACACATAAAGTCCTGGGCTCAGTCCTCAATGCCACATAAACCAGACGCCATGACAGGGCTTAGGGGGAATCCGAGGTCATCTTCAGCTTCTTAGTGATTTCTGATCCATCATGGGCTATATGATGGGCTCCAGAAACATAAAGCAAGACCGTGTTCACATAAGTTGATCATTAGAGACAAAGGCAAAATTAATAAAGACATACTTGGATACATCCTAGTCAGGATAATGTTCTCATTTTCATTAAAGATGAAGCCATTTTTGTCTTGCTTGTCTTGTGAAATGGCTCTGTGAGAAGAATAGCAGATTTATAAGTTTATTGACTCTGCCCCATTCTGTCCCAGCCCCCGTGATTCTTCGTATTTTTATTTGTCCGTTCCTAGGAAGATGAAATGTCCTTTGCTGAAGTTGTTTCCTTAGCCAGAGACTGACAGAATTTAACATCTGCTTCACCTGGCCTATCCTGTCTCTCTATAAGGTCATTCCCAGTGACCCCTTCTGGGTACCAACCACTGAGGAGGAGTACCTGCACTTTGGGGAGAAGGCAGATTCCGAAAACCAAGCCCGGAAGTACATGAACGCAGTGCGGAAGCGGAAGGGCCTCTATGTGGAAGAAAAGATTGTGGAACATGCGGAAAAGCAGAGAACGCTCAGCAAGAACAAGTAGCTAAAAAGAAGTAGCTATGGCTGGTGGTGGGGCCTTTTCTTTTTAATGAATTAACAGGTATTATCAAGGGTGTAATTTGGGAAAATCTCATTTTGATAAATTATCTGTGTGGGTTCACTTTCAGTAATAAACCTGGTCTATATATTTTAAAGGCATCAGAGAACTACTTTCAAAATGTTTCTTTAATTTAATTGATGCTGGTTCAGGGTTAAAGGTGATTCCATTGTGGAGAGTTATTACGACCACCCTCAGCCGTGAGAGGTGTGCTGAGGGCAGGGTGGCCCCGTGTGCTAGCACTGTTGGACAGACCCCATGGGTGGGGGAGGGCTGCACCCCGCACCCTGAGCAGCTACTCAGCTCACATTGGCCAGGCTTCCGTCATGTGCCGTGAGCCAAGGATGTCCTCCTGTGGACTTCACCTGAGCTCCTGAGTTCATTCCTCAGTCACCTCACCGGAGAGACCACTTCCTCAGAGAGCAGTTGCCTTTCCAAAAGCGCCAGTCAGCTGCATGCTAGCTAGCAAAAGCAGCCCACTCTCGCCTCACGCTCCTGCGTGCCACTCCCTCCTGAATTAGTGCTCCTGAACATTGTGCCCTGACCTTTCTGTTAAAAAAAAGGAAAGGGCTGTCTGTAATTGCTGCTGGTCCTTCTTAAACACATCAAAGGGCTATAATGCTAATGTGCATGAGGTTACTGCCATTATTTTAAATTTTTCTTCTGTAATCTCAGTTGTCTTATTTAGGATGGTCCCCACTTAAGGAACAAATGTAGTCTGATCAAAAAAATCAATTCTGTTATTTCTGATATTTCATAATAATTTTATAGCAACATGAAGGATTCCTTATCATAAAATTAGCATGTCTAACTTCGTTATTGAAATATCCTTAATGGTATTCTTAATAACCTCTGTCACTCTTAATAATGGCTGTGAACATTTTATCTTTAATCTTTGGAGCCTTGGAACTGGTCATGTCTAATTGACCCAGACTTTAGAGCAAGTATTTGGAGATAGCTCACTGTCTGTTTAACTTTAATAGATAGTGGTATCTGAATTAACATAGGAGAACAGTATCACATGCTGGTGTGTTTAGACACTCTGATGATAAGAAGAGCTAGCTCACTGACTGACAGCATTTGTAGATAACATCCTTCGGTAGTGCCGTAGTGCCATGCCGTATTTCCTCACCTTCTGCACTTGATCTCTGTATGAGAGAGGGACTAACCCAGAGCGATTTGGAGCTCTCTCTGCTGTTCCTTTGACCACAGGAGTGGGAGTGTCATCAGGATGATAAAAGGCCGCTTTCCGTCCCCATACCTAGGGAACGCACTAATGGGCAACACAGTGCCACAGAGAGACCTGATCAGGCGTAGGGTTGAGCTGCCACCTAACCTCCCCAGCTGTAGTAACTTGCGTAGGGCCTCCACTTGTGACTGCAGAACAGGACTGTCTTACTGTGTGTCCCAGGCTATCCCAAGATTCTAGCCTCCACCTGTTAAATTTACTGGAAGCAAATCAAGAAGCTTGTGTGAATGTGGTAGTTCTGTTAGCATGCGTGCATGTGGTAGTTCTCCTAGCATGCGTGCATGTGATAGTTCTGTTAGTGCCGCTTTCTCAGCATCATGTCTGAAGAGGCTTGAGCGGCAGCAAGGAAGGCTAGCTGGAGCAGCCCCAACACATGGCTACTGCAGAACCTGCCTCCCCTTTCAAATAGCAAGAGGACCTTTGAGACAGTTCCAGCGAGGAGGCATGAGTCACAGGCAGCTCAGCTTCTGTTCGGGACAGACATAGGGCCAAACTTGCTGCATTTTCTCAGCCAGTCCTGATCACAAGGAGTGGGGCAGGAAGGTTAGGAGGGACTGGGCTCTAGTACTCCACTGGGGAAGGATTAGTGAGCAGCACACAGCCCCAGCTCTGCTCTTCTTGGGAGACTAGAAGGGGCCTGCTCCTTGGAGATAGCCTCTGCAGAGCAGAGGGGTGTGCCCTTCTTCTTGGACCCTGGTAGCGGGGGTGCCTGGCACTGAAGAGGAAAGGGCTGGGAAGGTAGCTTCTATGATCCTTTTGTATGTTGGCACATATAATCAGTTGTCCCTCATAGCTATTAAAATAGGAATAGAAAGCATTGGGACCTGGTGAGGAGCCAAGGAAGCGCTCAGCCAACCCCTCCATGACAGCTGTGGACACTCTGCCACCATGGTCTGCCTCCCCTTTGCAAGAGCAAGAGGGCCATGGAGAATGCAGTCCACACCAGGTTAATAAACTGAAGCTACGGTGGCCCAGCAGGAATAGGCACAACAGGACTCTGGTCTGGTCAGTGATCGCATACAAGTACCCCGGGGATGGGGAGGGACTGGACCCTCCTAGGAACGTGGCATGATGGTGGCCCTTAAGGCACAGCAGCTGGGCTGATGCTGCCTGGCCTGTTTGGACACTTGGAGAGGACAGACACATCACAGATGGCTGTTGAGTCCTGGTGTGGGAGGGCTAGCCTTTGACTCTTCTCTCCCTGTCTCACAGGCTAGGGCAGATTCTCCTTAAAGGATTCCTGCTACTGTAAAGAAGACAAGGGGAGGGCAGAGTGTGAGAGCAGATTATACCAAAACCATTAGCAAAGGACCCAGTGAGGGGGCAACCTCTGTAGCCCACATTTAAGCTGTATCTGTGGGAAGGAGGCTAGAACAGAGCCCCTGCTTTCCTCTCAAAGCTGCTGCAGTGCAGGGAGGAGTGTGGCTTTGGTCTTCCCACACTTGGTCAGTCAGTGCCCACAGGTCCTTCAGCCACACTCAGATGGGAATGTGACCCAGATAATCCCATGAGTTTCTCACAACCTCAGGGCTTGTGAGAAAGCGGGGATGTTAGTTATCTTATTGCTGTACCTATAGAAGTGAAGCTAGGGCTATAGATGGCCATCCTTTCCGCATGGCCAGGCCACCCCAGAGCATCAATCACACTGAGGGACCAGAGGAGAGACCAGTTTCTGATAGCATCGTGTGAGCATCTAGAGTCCAGTCCCTGGACTTTGCACTTGCTAGGACGTTAATAGCCTTACTCCCACACACCTTCTGTTTAAATCCCAGGCCAGTTTTAGTCAAACACCGAAGCACCCTGACCAGTCCCAACACCTGAGGTCATCTTGCACAATAAATACCCAGTGGTTCCCCCTGATCCCCGCACCCCTTTTCTCTTGTCCAGCATCTGTAACCTGTGCAGCTGAGAGGGGGCGTGGTGGGTGAAAACGTGTGCTCTGCAAGATTGAGGACCTGAGTTTGAATCCCCAGCAACCACATAAGGAAGGGGAAAAAAGCTGGGAATGGCTAGCAAGGCCTACAACCCCAGCGTGGGGGAAAGATTAAGATAAGTCCATCTAGAGAGCTCACT